>CM069906.1:21672794-21887794 GCA_036172215.1 Camellia granthamiana | reverse complement strand
ACAGCACTCTCGACCTCCACATGGGCCTTAGCTTTTCTGATTCTCTCGGAATCCTCAAATCTTTGTTGTTCCAACTGCGTCAGTACAGTTGGTTGGTCAATATTCCCTGCATTTACAATCCCCAAATTCTGAGCGAAATTCTTAGTGCCGGCGCTCTCTGGCGGTGCATTCTGACTCTCGGCCCTTCCGGTCATCACTGATACTCTTGCCCCTGCCGGGCCTTGTTCTAGTTGATATTCTATGACGTCTGGTTGATCATCTAACCATCCGGTAACTTCTGCCGACTCCTCATACTCGAACCAGTTGATTGCTGCACCCCCTGATTCCTGGTCACTGAAGAACTGGAGGTTGGCAAGGTCCTCTCCTAGGGCTGTTAGATCATCCGTTCCCGTTCAAATCTGTCCCCCTGAATCACACATAACTCCGCTTTTTCTGGCAGCCCTACACTCAGCTCAGACTGGCCCACTGATTGGATGTATTCACTTGGATCATAGGCTCCTTCAGCAAGATTCCCAGACTGTTCAATCCCAGACTCAACAACCCCACTTTTCTCTGAAATCTGCCCTGTCTCATCTTCAGTGGTCACCACCTTTGGTTCAGATTGGGTTGTGGAGATGTCCATCATGCACAGGTCAGTGCAGACAGGAAGGATCACCTCCGGCTTAGGTAGGTGGGATAGGGTGATATAGATACTAGGATCGTAAGGCACGACCCCAGTTTGAATGAAGTTGATTCTGTTGGGAGGAGGGGCTTGGTTATGTGGTGGGAGGGGATTTGTTGTGACGTTGGGTTTTTCAGGAGACGCGATCACCTGCTTGTCGATAAGATCCTGGATCTCATGACGCAATCTAAAACAACGGTCAGTGTCATGACCATGCTGTTGGTGATACGCGCAGTATTTCGCCGGGTCATAAGAGGGAGGGAGTGGATTTGGTAGTGGCCTCGGCTCTAGGGGCGTCAAATGCTTCTTCCTGATTAATACCCCAGAGCCTTGGACAGGGGCATATATAGGGGTGTGAAGGTTCTTTGACCTCTGGGCTGATATTTGACGGTTTGGGTGTTGCTCCCGGATGTGCTGGAAAAGGGTGTGGCGGCCACGGGCCTTGGGGAAGGGGGAATGGTGGTGACCATACTGACCTCTGAAGCTCTTGTATTTGCAGCGCCACTCGGGCCTGCGTTGTTGTTACGGTTAAATGTCCTCCGGGGTTGCTCCCGGTCCTGGTCAATCAGACCTTGCTTCATTGCATCCTCGATTTGTACCCCCATCTCGTGTAGATCTGAGAAGGTGAGAAAGGGGAGTACAATCATCTTCTGCATGAGTTTCGGTTGGAGATTGCGCACAATCATCCTGATTTGGTCCTTATCTGTGGGCCTCAAAGTCATCATTGATGCCTTCGCCCTCCATCGAGTCACAAAATCGGAGAAAGACTCTTTGGGCTCCTGCCTCGTCGTCTCAAGATCATGAGTTGTAATCTCGATCTGGGTATTGTACGAGTACTGTGCAACGAAGGCCTCAGCCATTTCATCCCAGCTTCTTTTGACCTCATCCTCCAACTTTGCGTACCAGATGGCAGCTACTCCTGACAAGGTTCGGCCGAATAGTGAAAGTTTTTGTGGTCTGGTCAGGCCCATTGGCCGCAATATATCTAATAATAGCCGGAGGTGGACTATGGGGTCCCCGGATCCATCGAAGCGATCGATCTGGGGCATCTTGAATCTGTCTGGCAATGTCACGGCCACATCGGTATATCCATCCTCGATATCCGGAATAGTCTTCACCCCCTGGGATTTCTTGAAAAGCTTCTCAAGCTTGCTCAATTTCAGAGCTGTATGGTCTATCTCGAACTCGAATGGAGAGTGTAGACAAGTCCGCGGGGGGACCTCGCTACAGCTTGGACTCGATTTTGTTGTCACGGTTCTCAATCTGAACCAAAGAGTCCAAATCCGGCAAATCGTTTTGAGAAAACAGATTTTTTGAAAGAAGTGTCAAACATGGACTGCTTTGCCAGATACAGAGTCGCCACCTAAATATTTTATTTTGGGAAATTTAGGAAACCCTGACTCGTGCCTAAGGCCACGTGTCCGTCATCGCCAAAGTTGCCTCGGCTCGGGAACTTGGGTACGATTGGGGAAGGTCACTTCGTGAGCACCCCCGCTCGCCTGATCAAAGATCGGCCTCTACTAACCATGATATCTAGTTTTGAAAACATTATGTGTCCTTATTCCGGTTATTAGCCTAGATTTACTATGTGATGCGCACAGCATACAAGTATAGACTGGGTCGCCTGAATTGGAACGAAACATTTCATGTTTGTCTGTTTGAAAATGGTTTGATGGTGCTACCCGCAAGTAGGCTAAGACGTGGATTTGCCACCCTCAGGTGGGCTTAGAAAACATGATTTTGCCACTATCTAGTGGGCTTAAAAACAAACAATCAATGCATTGTCCCAATTCAAGTAACCCAACCTTCACCTACAGGCATTCAAGCAGTTATATCACATAAGCAAATAGCCTCATGGTAAGCATGCTATCATGGCAACACTCACACGCATGCAAGAATGCTAAAGCATAAAAACTCACCGAGTACTCCAAGGCAAAACAGAAACTCATTAGAAATCCATGCATGGTCCTAAATATAGAGAAGTGTCTAATGCAACACATGCAGAATGCAGCTATAGCAGGCTCGGCTATTCTAAACATGGCATATGAAATGCTACAACTAACAAGTACTCAACTTGGAATTGAAATACAATGCAGTTAGCATGATGCGTTGAGCCAGATGAATGAATGCAAACATGCTATCATACTGTATGCTAATTGAAATATACCCTAATCTAACCATGATAAGCTGGTAAATAAAAGGGAGAAAGACGTGGGGTTGGAAGACATACATCACACATACGCACACTTATTACAGTTGTGCCCTCGCGCAGAGGGTCCGAATAAATAATATACAGTCCCGAATAGTACAGTCCAAATAAATAATACAGTCCGAAATATGTACAAAAAAAATCCTAATTAATTATCGAATTAACTAAGAAAATAATAAACTGGCATGTAAGCCAGGGACTGCCTTGACTCTTCTTCCGATGATGAATGATGCATGTCTGGGTTGCCTTTGCGCGGAAATCCATGACGATGCCCCAATTAGCCTCT
Source organism: Camellia granthamiana (assembly GCA_036172215.1). NCBI lineage: Eukaryota > Viridiplantae > Streptophyta > Magnoliopsida > Ericales > Theaceae > Camellia > Camellia granthamiana. The sequence continues at coordinate 21,884,638 of CM069906.1, read as the reverse complement.
GTTTGCACCTGTTCTTGAAATGCGTGCCAAGCTCCAAAAAGTTACTGATTCTTTATTTTGCTGCAACAGAGAGCAGGAAAGGGGCATGGCAATGTATTTTCACAAATGTATGCATGCCTCGATCCTCATGCCACCAATCACGCATATCGATGCATGATGGCCGAGGAGTCGAATTGCACAACTCAATATGAAATGAATGCACATGAAAATACAACTAAGACCTAACTCCATCATGGACAATTCGGAGTGTCGGTGACTGGGAATTGAGACACGTTCTGTCACTCGGAGTACGAAACGCACCTCGTTTCCCGTGCTCGGGCTAACCCCTATCCCAAACACGATGCAATATGCATGACATGCATGAATGCAACTAAGATACAACCTAACATACACAATGCTATGGAATGACATACACAATGCACGAGGTAACATGGCATACACAATGCGCTAACATACACCCTAGCATACACAATGCTATGAAATGAAATGGCATACACAATGCATAATGGGCTTACACCAACATGAGTGGACCTCAGCCACACTCACATAGGAGGCCATAAGATGAAAATGAGACAACTCGAAATGCGTGCACACGTGCACGCAAACCGAGGACCGCCCCTAAGGCACCAAATGCCACTCTAACAAGGCATGGCAAGACATGGAATATGATATGCAAACATGCAAATTTCAGTAGCAAAATGAGATGCAAAACAGCCCCGAAACGTGGCAAAAATGCACCCGATGCATGGAATCAATCCCGAAACATGAAATTAGGAGCATGGAATGACCTATGGCTATGCAATGCATGCATAATTTGTACATGAAGTGTGAAGACAGAAGCAAGGAAGCCCCATAACAAGCATATTTACAGTTTAAAGCAAGGCCAAACAGGGAACACAAATGAGGCTAAGCTAGCATGCAAAAATGGCCCCGGGAGAGAGGTAATGAAGCAAGTAGCAGATTCTGGCCCTAAATGGCCAAGGGCCCTTCAACAATGTTGAAGAGCGGCCCAAAATATGATGTTTTACAGTTAAGGACCAGACCCAAAACAGTGTACAAGTAGGCCTAAAATGCTATGCAAAATAAGGCCAAAAGGAGGTTTAAACACAAAGTATAGAAAGGATGCCTCAAACAGCCAAAGACCCATAATAAAACATGAAGAGGGGGTCAAAATAAGGCCATTTTTAGTCCGGACCAAAGTCCAAAAACAGAAGCACAAGAGGCTAACAAATCATGCAAAAATGAGGCCAAGAGAGGGGTAAAGAGACAAGTGACATATGGAGGCCCCAAACAGTGGTGAGCCCTTCAACAATGTTGAAGAAGGGCTCAAAATAAGCTACATTGCAGTTTACAACAGAGCCCAAAATAGTTTACATATAGGCCAAAAATGCTATGCAAGAAAGGGGGATACAAGAGGGGTAAAGGGGTAAGTGAAAAATGGGGACCTCAAACAGTGAGAGGCCCTTAATGAAACATGAAAAATAGCTCAAAACAAGCCTATCTCCAGTTAGGGTCGGAGCCCAAACATGCAAGCATAAGGAGCTAAAATATAGACCAAGAAAAGAGCAAAAAGAGGAAAATGAGACTCACCCTTGAAGACTAGTCTTTCATCAACTCTTGGTCCAAAAATCTGAGCTTTCAACCTCTTCAAAAGAGTCCCAAAGTGCTGGAATGGAGGATGGAGGTCTTGTGCTATGAGTTGGTGTGTAAAAATGGTGTAAGAATCAAAGGGTTTTGATGATTAGAATGTAGAGAGAGAGAGAGAGAGATTTAATGTGAGAGCTCCACCAAAATTTTCTAACCCTTTTTCCAGAGCTGGAGGGTCTGTTATATAGACACAAGAGGATGGAAAAGAGGGGGGAAAAATTGGGGGGGGGGAAATGAAATTCAAATTTCCCCCCAAAATTGGCCTAAAGGGAGATAAAGGGGCAAGTGGTAGCTGCGGTTCTCAAACCGAAGAGAGCCCTTCAACAAAGTTGAAGAGGGGCTCAAAAAAAGACACTTTGTAGTTTATGACTAAGTCCAAAACAGCTCACAAGTAAGCCTAAAATACCGTGCAAAAATAGGCCTAAAAAGAGGTAAAGAGGCAAGTGACAGATGGAAGCCTCAAACAGCAAAAGGTCCTTAATAAAATATGAAAAGGAGCTCAAAATATGACTGTTTCTAGTTCGGGTCGGAGCCCAAAAATGCAGAATGAAGGTTCGGGAGCCAAAACACGCAGTTCGGGGCCCCGAAAGTGGGCTGTTAGGCACCGGAAGTGGTGTCCAACCACGAAGTTGGTCTCTCGGACCACAGTGTTCCTCAAAAGGGAGGAAATAAGGTATGTGTCAAAAACTGGAGCAAACGGAGGTGGTTAAGCGGTCCCGAACCGAGGCACACGGCCATCGGCTCCGAAAAATTGGAAACCGGGCTCCAAACGGGAAAAATGGCCTACGACCACGAAACGTAGCCTACGGCCACTGAGAGATGATCTACGAGACCTCTCCCTCCCTTCAGGAAGAGAAAACAGAGAAAACAGAGCCTGGTTCGTAAACCGAGGCAAAGCACAAAAGAGTTCGGAAGTCCGGAGGCAAGGCTCGCAGCCGGGACTCCGCAACCTCAGAACGAGCACAATATGCAACATCACCAAGTGCTCAATCGATGACGTCTGAGTCTTAAGGTCGGTCAAAAATGGGGTGTCTACAGAGAGTCCGGGTGGTTGGCAGGTGTATGGGTTTTGGATAGTTGAGGCGGAAGCGGGGGCGGAGACAGCCCCGTTGGAAGGCTTGTGTCCTCTTGAACATTTGGTAGGGTGTTTTAGGGATTTGGCAGGGTATTTTGGGCAGCCGGTGCCTGCTCGAGTAGTGGGACCCCTGGTGGAGGAGGGACTGAATGTGAGGCTGACGCTGCATTCTGCTGTTGCAGCCTAGTAATGAGTTCGGCCTGCTGGGCCATGACTGTGGCCTGTTGCTTAGAAAATTCCGCTTGGCGGATGGCATCCTCCTGCATCTGTCTCATGCTCTCTTGCATTTGACGCATCATTTCCTGTATCTCGGCCATATTCTGTTGGTCCAGTTGACTGACCGGTAAGTGTATCTCTATGGCGGAAACAGAAACCCCAACCTGACTGTTTGCTGCTAAAGTAGCCCGCTGCCCCGGTAATCCCTACTCTGACACACTGCGCCTCCTTGGCCTTCTTCTAACAACTGGGGGTAGGGAGTGGAACACTGGATGTCCGTCAACCAGATCCTCAGATCGATTGAGTCGACGACCTCTTGTCCAAAGTGCTTGGGGAATATCTACTAGGTCGGAAGCAATTGTGCTAAAAACTGTCCTAGCAAAAGATAAATAAAGTGAAAAGGAAATAAATAACCAGAAACGGGCAGCATAACAGCTTAAATTAAATACACAACACACAGTCGGGCATACAACACACGGTTGATAAGCTGAATACACACTGTCCTCAATCACTGATCACTATTCCTGTATCACTGCTCCCCCAAAAACTGAATCTGGTACCCGCAGATAGCTGATTCTCAGATACTGACTGATGCCCGAAGGCCTGATGCCCAAACTCATAAACTGATACATGCATTCCTGTAGAGACGCACTCTAAAAGCACATAGCAGATAAGTGAGAGCCAAAACACCCCTATGTTGGGGTAGGGTTCCCCTGTCCTATTTTGTCAGGAGCTAGGGTTTCACTACACACGCAGCGGTTTCAAACAACCTATAAACGGGTAAGCAACCTGTCCTAGTTTGGAATGGCCACTATGGATCCGAATATGCACTAGGTCGAATGGTCAAAAGGGGTGCCCCGATAAAACCGCGGTTTGTGTTCCCATACTGGCAGAGCCCGTAACCGGTCAGCCTTATGGACATGCCTTGACAAGACAAGCCTCCGGCAAACTGCTCAGGAATAGCAGATGGCAAACACGATGTCCTAGGCGCACCAATGCAAATGCAATGCAAAGAAACATACAAGTGTAATCAAAACCAGATATCATGAGTTCGAGTCAAGTTCTCTAAATCCCCAGCAGAGTCGCCAGAAACTGTAGACGTCCCCCGAACACATCCCGGGGAGGAGCGCGAGTCCCCCCCCGGTTTTGGTTCGCTAGTGGGTCTACTACAGTTCGAGGACTCAAATGTCACGGTTCTTAATCTTGAACCAAAGAGTCCAAATCCGGCAAATCGTTTTTGAAAACATATTTTTTTGAAAGAAGTGCCAAACATGGACTGCTTTGCCAGATACAGAGTCGCCACCTAAATATTTTATTTTTGGGAAATTTAGGAAACCCTGACTCGTTTGCCTAAGGCCACGTGTCCGTCGTCACCAAAGTTGCCTCGGCTCGGGAACTTGGGTACGATTGGGGAAGGTCACTTCGTGAGCACCCCCGCTCGCCCGGTCAGAGACCGGCCACTACTAACCATGATATCTATTTTTGAAAACATTGTATGTTCTTATTCCGGTTATTAGCCTAGGTTACTATGTGATGCGCACAGCATACAAGTATAGACTGAATCGCCTGAATTGGAACAAAACATTTCATGTTTGTTTGTTTGAAAATGGTTTGATGGTGTTACCCGCAGGTAGGCTAAGACGTGGATTTGCCACCCTCGGGTGGGCTTTAGAAAACATGATTTTGCCACTATCTAGTGGGCTTAAAACAAACATTTGATGAATTGTCCCAATTCAAGTAACACAACCTCCACCCACAGGCATTCAAGGCAGTTATATCACATAAGCAATTAGCCTCATGGTAAGCATGCTATTCATGGCAACACTCACACGCATGCAAGGGTGCTAAAGCATAAAAACTCACCGAGTACTCCAAGCCAAAACAGAAACTGACTAGAAATCCATGCATGATCCTAAGTATACAGAAGTGCCTAATGCAACACATGCAAAAATGCAACTATAGCAGGCTCGGCTGTTCTAAACATGGCATATGAGATGCAACAGCTAACATGTATTCAACTTAGAATTGAAATACAAATGCAGTTAGTATAATGCGCCGAGCCCGGTGCATGCAAAACAGATGAATGAATGCAAACATGCTATCATACTGTATGCTAATTGAAATATGCCCTAATCTAACCATCATAAGCGGATAAATAAAAGGGAGAAAGACGTGGGGTTGGAAGACATACATCACACGCACGCACACTTATTACAATTATGCCCTCGCGCAGAGGGTCCGAATAAATATACAGTCCCGAATAAAAGAATAGTACAGTCCAAATAATACAGTCCAAATATGTACAAATTCCTAATTAATTAACAAATTAACTAGGAAAACAATAAACTGGCATGCAAGCCAAGGACTGCCTTGATTCCGCTTCGGATGATGAATGATGCATGTCCGGGTTGCCTTCGCGCAGAAATCCACTGCGATGCCCCAATTAGCCTCTGTTTCGCAATGGTTTTTTGGAAAGCGCGCCAAGCCTCGGAAGACTGCTGATTCTTGATTTTGCTGCAAAAGAGAGCAGGAAAGGGGCATAGCAATGTATTTTCACAAATGTATGCATGCCTCGATTCTCGTGCCACCAATCACGCATCTCGATGCATGATGGCCGAGGAGTTGAATTGCACAACTCACTATGGAATGAATGCACATGAAAACTCAACAAAACCCAACTCCATCATGGATAATCCGGAGTGTCGGTGACTGGGGATTTGAGACACATTCCGTTACTCGGAGTACGAAACGCCCCTCGTTTCCCGTGCTCGGGCTAACCCCTATACCAAGCACAATGCAATATGCATGATATGCACGAAGTGCAACTAAGATACAACCTAACATGCGAAAGGTTATGAAATGGCATATACGATGCATGAGGAAACATGGCATACACACTGCACTAACATACACCCTAGCATACGCAATGCTATGAGATGAAATGACATACACAATGCAATATGGGCTTACACCAACACAAGTGGACCTCGGCCACACTCACATAGGAGGCCATAAGATGAAAATGAGACAACTCGAAGTGCGTGCACGCGTGCACGCAAACCGAGGACCGAACCTACGGCACGGAATGCCACTCTAACAAGACATGGCAAAACATGGAATATGGCATATGATCATGCAATTTTTAGAGGAAAAATGGGATGCAAAACAGCCCCGAATCATGGCAAAATGATACCCGATGCATGGAACGAGTCCCGAAACATGAATTTTGGCGCATGAAATGGCCTATAGCTATGCAATGCATGCATAATTTGAACATGAAGTATGAATACAGAATCTAGGAAGCCCCAAAAAAAGCATGTTTACAGTTCAAAGCATGGCCAAACAGTGAGCACAAATAGGCCTAAGATAGCATGCAAAAATGGCCAAAAAGAGAGAGGTAATGAAGCAACTCACAAATTCTGGCCCCAAACAGGGAAGGGGCCTTCTATAATATTGAAGAGGGGCCAAAAATATGATGTATTACAGTTTATGATAAACCCCAAAAACAGATACAAGTATGCTCAAAATGCTATGCAAAATAAGGGCACCAAGAGAGCTATAACATGAAGTATAAAAATGATGTCCCAAACAGCCATATACCCTTAATGAAACATGAAGAGGGGGTCAAAATAGGGCCATTTTCAGTTTGGACCAAGGTCCAAAAACAGAAGCTCAATAGGCTAATAAATCATGCAAAAATGGGGACCAAAGAGGGGTACAATGGCAAGTGGCACATGGAGGTCCCAAGTAGTGGTGAGCCCTTCTTAAATATTGAAGAAGGGCTCAAAATAAGCCTATCTACAGTTTACATCATGCTCCAAAACAGATTACACATAGGCCAAAAATACTATGCAAAATTATGGCATAAGAAAGGGTAATGAAGCAAGTGCAAGATGGGGGTCCCAAACAGGGTAAGACCCTTAATGAAACAGAAAAATGAGCTCAAAAAAATGACATTTCCAGTTATGGCTAGAGCTCAAAATAGTAAGCAAAGAGGGCTAAGAAATGGTACAAAAATGATCTAGAAAAGGGGGGAATGATGCTTACCCTTGAAGACCAACTCTTGGCTGCCTTTTGGCTTGAGAAATGCTGCCTCTTAGCTGCTAGAAAGCCCCTCCTAGCTGCTGGAATGGAGTGGTGGAGTGGTGCTCGGTGGTGGTGTGAAAAGGGGGTAGGATCTTGGAGGTTTTGAAGCTTGAAGGGAGAGAGAGAGAAGAGATATGTATATGGGAGCTCAAAGGGGTTTTTTCTAACCCTTAAACCAGCTGGGGAGGCTGGTTTATATAGGCAAAGAGGGGGAGAAAGGGGGGGAAAAAATGGGGGGAAAAGAATTCAAGTTTCCCCCCCAAAATTTGGCCCTCCGGATACAAAATCTGGGGGGTCAAAGAGGTCAGTTTTGAACTAAACAGGGTGCAAGGAGCAAGGCCGGCCAGCTAGTGAATTTGCAGGTGGCCGGCCAGCTCTCCCCATGGCCGGCTGGCCAGAGGTCAAAAGGGTCAAGGTGATTTAGTGGCCGGCCACCACAGATTGGTGGCCTCTCATGTGTGCTCAACACAGGTATGTGGTCAAAAATTGGCAACTGTAAACCAGGAGAGAGAACAAGCCATCTTTTAAAGGGGTTCAAAAGGTCCAACAACAATTACTGGCTGGCCACCAAATATTGGTGGCCTCCCAGATGTGTATATCACAAATATGGGGGTTAGGGTTGAAGAAAGTGACCCTAGGGTGGTCAACATTGGCTTTGAAGTGTGAAAAACGGACGTCGGAGGGCGATGAAGGAAATATAACTGGTTGCTGGAAAAATTACTGGCCTCCCACCCTTCTACGGCCTTCCTGGTGATGAAACAGAGGTCCCTGCGAAAAATGAACGAAAATCGATGCAAAATGAAGGTTCGGGGGCCGAGACGCGCAGTCCGAGGCCCCGAAAACTGCCTGTTAGGCACCGGGAGTGGTGTTCGACCACGAAGTTGGTCTCTCGGACCACAGTGTCCCTTGAAAGGGAGTAAATAAGATGCATGCCAAAAACCGGAGCAAACGGAGATGGTTAGGTGGTCCCGAACAGAGGCACACGGCCTGACGGCTCCAAAAACCGGAAACCGGGCTCCGAAATGGGCAAAATGGCCTGTGACCACGGAACGTAGCCTACGGCCACCGAGAGATGATCTACGAGACCTCTCCCTCCCCTTAGGAAGAGAAAATAGAGAAAACAGAGCCTGGTTCGCAAACCGAGGCAAAGTACAGAAAAGGGTTCGGAAGTCCGGAGGCACGGCTCACGGCCGAGACTCTAAGACTTCTGAACGAGCACAATATGCAACATCACTGAGCGCTCAATCGGTGACGTCTGAGTCTTAAGGTCGGTCAAAAATGGGGTGTCTACATGCACAAACTGGGACGACGAAGCTCCCTGATTGGCCCTCGAGGCCTGAACTAACTGAGCTGGCTGAAAATTCTGCCTCAACCCAGATGCACCAGATGTGCCACTTAACTGCGGGCAAAACCTCTTCAGGTGCCCCGTCTGACCACACTGATAACAAGACAGTGGCTGACCTCTGCCCTGACTCTGGTTCTGAGGTCGAGCCGAAGATGAAGCTGCTCTCTGACCTCCTCCCCTCTGCGGGCAACCTGGAGACTTGTGACCCAACTGGCCACATTTGAAACAGGTGACATCTCCCTGACTGCCTCTCCCAGAACCTGAACTCGGCTCTGGAAAGGTAGACCTCACAAAAGCACCCTGGGACTGCTGAGGGTTAGCACCCCTCTGCCTCCTACCGTCCCCCTGGCCATCCTAGCTCCTTTTGGAGCCTCTCTGCCTCTCCTCCTCCTCATGCATCATAATCTCCATATGGGCTGCGACATCTATAAGGCGTCCATACTTCCGGGTCATAGAACCCCTAACTCTCATCTTGAGGCCATGCCTTAACTTCTTCTCAAACTCCAGACAACGGCGTTCCTCAGACGCCACTAACTCCGGTGCAAACCTGGACAGACTAGTAAATGCGGCCTCAAACTCGGCCACCGAATAACTCAACTGCTTAAGCTGGCAAAACTGATCTCTCAACCTCCCCCTGACAGCAGGAGACATAAACTTCTCTTGGAAGGCACCCACGAAGTCCTCCCAAGTACCACCAATACGGCCCCTCATGAACTTCCACCACTGACCTGCATCCCCCTTAAGCTGGAAAGATGCCAAGGTCACCTTCAATGCTCCGTCTTCAATGCCAAGCATCTCAAACATCTTCGTTATTTGCTCCAACCACTCATCAGCCTTAAGTGGCTCTTTCGGATCCCCAACAAACTCATCCGGGTTAGACTGGAAAAACTCCCTCTTCAGAAAAGAAGGCCCTGCATCAACAACCTGAGCCTGAGCCTGATTCTCAGCTCTGAGAATGCCCATGGATTCCCTGAAGGCTCCTGCTATCTCGCGGGCTAAGGCACCTATGGCCTGCTGACCCGCTGGCTCGGCCACATTGGCCTGACCAACACCCTCCTGCTGCTCTGGAACCTCATCCGGTATAGGCATCTCCTGCTTCCTAGGCCTACCTCGCCTACCTCCACGTCCTCGTCTTGACATCCTAATAAAGGTAACGAAGAACATTAGCACATTCATAAATGTGCCGAAGCTACAACACTCGCATCCTAATACATGGACAACGGTAATTCACTCCACATAAGCACATAATCACATAAGCACCTACGAATTTCATTTCCGGATAATGATAGTCCCGAGGCGTTACTAGAGTTCCGGTCAGAAACAACATTGATCAAGTGCTTTATCAATAAGACTCACAGAAACCCAAGGATCCAATCAACATCCTAGAAATTAAATCCCATACCCAAGTAATCACATAAACATGTTATCACATAAGCACATAACATTACATCTAAGTCTCTAACAAGTGAGACAAACCCATTGTGATACTAATCACTTCCTATGTACCCAAAGTATTCTAACCCGGTATGCTCTGATACCAAGTTGTAACGCCCTCAAAATAAACCCATAATAACATACATTCTTGACATGCTTAAACATAAGAGAATGAAGCATAATTACATTTCATCAGAGGATTCATTACAAAATGTATTACATGTTGATAACAAAAGTAAATGCCCTATAGGCTTACAACTTTCCAAGTCAACACTTGGTTACAAAGAGAAGAGTGCTAACTCTACACAAATAAGCTCATGGCTTGATATACATGTAATATAACAAAAGAACGACAAAATAAGGTCAAACAGCCTCAAGCCTCCCAAGCTACGTCCTCAGAGGTGGCATGCTACTTGTACCTGAAAAAGATGTCCCATATAGGGTGAGCCAACGCCCAGTAGAGATGTGCTAAATATAATATGAGCAATAATTAAAATATTAGCATTTGATAAATGTTTAACTCACATAAATCGATTTACAACCCATTTCAATTACATGACAAAAGTGTCCATGTTTCATTCTGTTTTCCATTTCTTATCCAATTTCTCAATTCATAACTGTAGACACCTCATTTTTGACCGACCTTAAGACTCAGACGTCACCAGTTGAGCGCTCGGTGATGTTGCATACTGTGCTCGTTCAGAAGTCTCAGAGTCGCGGCCGCGCGCCCTGCCTCCGGACTTCCGAACCCTCTTCTCTACCTTGTCTCGGTTTGCGAACCAGGCTCGGTTTTCTCTGTTTTCTTTCCTGAGGGAAGGGAGTGGTCCCGTAGATTATCTCTCGGTGGCCGTGAGCTACTTTTCGTGGCCGTAGGCCATTTTGCCCATTTCGGAGCCCGGTTCCCGGTTTTCGGGACCGTTAGGCCATGTGCCTCGGCTCGGGACCGCCCAACCATCTCCGCTTTCTCCGATTTTTGGCGGAGACCTCTGTTTTAATGTTTCGAGGAACACTGGGGCCCCTGACGCCCACTTTGCAGCCGAACACCACTTCCGGTGCCCGGCGACCCATTTTCGGGACCCCGAACTGCGTGATTTGGGCCCCGAGCATTCATTTTGCATCAGCCTTCTCCGGTTTTTGGCGGAGACCTCTGTTTTAATGTTCCGAGGAACACTGGGGCCCCTGATGCCCACTTCGTGGTCGTATGCCACTTCTGGTACCTGTAGCCGGTTTTCGGGATCCCGAACCACGCGGTTTTGGCCCCGAGCATTCGTTTCGCATTGTTGTCTGTTCAACTTTGGCAGGTACCTCTGTTTTATCCTTCTAAGGAACACTGGGGTCTCAGAAACCCACTTCGTGGCCGAGTGCCACTCCCGGTGCTTAACAGCCCATTTTCGGGACCCCGAACCACGCGGTTTTGGCCCCCGAGCATTCGTTTCGTATTGTTGTTGGTTCTAACTTGGCAAGTACCTTTGTTTTATCATTCTAAGGAACACTGGGGTCTCAGAAACCCACTTCGTGGTCGAGTACCACTCCCGGTGCCTAACAGCCCATTTTCGGGGCCCTGAATTGCGTATTTCGGCTCCCGAACCTTCATTATACATTTTTGGACTCCAACCCGAACTACAAAGTGTCTTATTTTGAGTCCCTCTTCGACTTTGTTGAAGGGCTCTCGGCCATTTGAGAACCGTAGCTGCCACTTTTCCTTTTGGCCCCTTTTGGTGGGAAACTTGAAATGTTTCCCCCCCTTTTTTCCCCCCTCTTTTTCCCCCTCTTTTCTAAACATTTTTGGCTATATATACAGCCCTCCAGATCAGTTTTAGGGGTTAGAAAGTCTGATTTGGGAGCTCTATATTGTATCTCTCTCTCTCTATAATTCTAAGCTTCAAAAACCTCCAAGTTCTTGGGCCATTCCTTCACCACCACCTAGCACCACCACTCCTATTCCATTTCCAGCGGCAAGGAGGGATTTTCAGAGGTTAGGAGGCTCTGTTTTTCAGTCCAATAAGCAACCAAATATTGGTCTTCAAGGGTAAGTATCATTTCCCCTCTTTTGAGCTCTTTTTTGTACCATTTTTTTAGCCTTCTTGGCTTGCTATTTTGAGCTCCGACCCCTACTGAAAATGTCACTATTTTGAGCTATTCTAAATGTTTGTTGAAGGGTTCTACCCTATTTGAGATTCATATCTCACCCTTGTTTCAATATCTCTTCATATGCCATGTTTTTGCATGCTATTTTTGACTTATGAGTAATCTGATTTTGAGCATGTAATAAACTGTAAATGTGCTTATTTTGAGCCCCTCTTCAACATTGAAGAAGGGCTCAACCTTCTTCGGTTGTTGTATATATCACCTCCCTTTGAAATGCTCTTTTGGCCCTAAATCTTGCTCATTTTGTAGCCTTTTGTGCTTATGGTTTTGGCTCTTGGTCAGAGCTAAGAGGGGTCTTATTTTGACCCCCTCTACATGTTTCATGAAGAAATTTTGGTCATTTGGTGTATAGATTTGCATGTCTCATGATATAGCCTATTTGGAGCCTATTTTGCATGGATTTTCTAGCATGTTTTTATTCTGATTTTGGGGCTGCCATCTTCTGTAAATGTGCTTATTTTTAGGCCCTCTTCAATGTTGTAGAAGCATGTTTGTCCATTTGGGGTTTGTATATATCACTTGTCTCAATACCCCTCTTTTGGCCACTAATCTTGCATGATAATGTTGCCATATCTATGCTTACATTTTGGCCATATTTGTTACTGAAAAATGCCATATTTGGGACTGCCTTGCTACTGTTCTTGCTGCCATAATCATATTTTGCATATATAGCATGGCTATAGGCCATTTCGGGGCTTAATTTCACATTTTCGGGATGATTGCATGCTTCGGGTGTCATTTCGAATTGTTTCGGGGCTGTTTCCCCCTTCATTTAGCTGCTGGAATTTCATGTGCATGCTTGCATATCATTCCCATGCCATTTTGTGCCTTTTATCATTGCCTCGGTTTGCGTGCCCGTGTGCACGCATTTCGAGGCACCTCATTTTCATCCATCGGCATCTTATGTGAGTGCGACTGAGGTCCTCTCATGTTAGTGTAAGCCCAATCTGCATTTTCCATATCATTTGCATTGTGTATGCCACCGCCTCGATTTGCGTGCCCGCGCGCACGCTTTTCGAGGCATCTCATTTTTATCATTACGGCAGCCTATGTGAGTGTAGCTGAGGCTCTCTCACGTTGGCGTAAGCCCAATTCGCATTTGCATATCATTTCGTGCCTGTATGACTCCGCCTCGGTTTGCGTGCCCGTGTGCGCGCATTTCGAGGCAGCTCGTTTTTATCAGACGGCAGCCTATGTGAGTGTGGTTGAGGCCCTCTCATGTTGGCGTAAGCCCAATTTGCATTTTCATGCTTGTATGCCATTGCCTCGGTTTGTGTGCCCGTGTGCACGTATTTCGAGGTAGCTCATTTTCACCTCTCGGCAGCTTATGTGAGTGCGGTTGAGGCCCTCTCATGTTGGCATAAGCCCAATTTGCCATTTCATGGCTTGTATGCCATCGCCTCGGTTTGCGTGTCCGTGTGCGCGCATTTCGAGGCAGCCTATTTTATCCGACGGCAGCCTATGTGAGTGCGGCTGAGGCTCTCTCATGTTGGCGTAAGCCCATCATTGCATTCCGTATGCCATTACATTCCATTTCATCATCGCCTCGGTTTGCGTGCCCGTGTGCACGCATTTCGAGGCACTTCGGTTTTACCCGATTGGCACTTTATATCATCGCCTCGGTTTGCGTGCCCGTGTGCACGCATTTCGTAGGCACTTCGGTTTTATCCGATTGCATTCCATATCATCGCCTTGGTTTGCGTGCCCGTGTGCACGCATTTCGAGGCACTTCAGTTTTATCCGATTTGCATTTCACATCATCGCCTCGGTTTGCGTGCCCGCGTGCACGTTTTTCGAGGCGTCTCATTTTCATCTTATTTTCACAGCATTGTGCATACTAGGCTGTATCTTAGTTGCATTTCATGCATATCATGCATATTGCACGGGAAACGAGGCGCGTTCTGTACTCCGAGTAACGGAACGGGTCTCAATTCCCAAGTTACCGATACTCCGGATTACCCATGATGGAGTTAGGTTTTGTTGTAGCATTCATATGCATTCATCCCATATTGAGTTGTGCAATTCGGTTCCTCGGCCATCATGCATCGATATGTGTGATTGGTGGCACGAGGATCGAGACATGCATATATTTGTGAAATACACTGCTGTGCCCTTTTCCTGCTCTCTGTTGCAGCAAAATCCAGAGTTAGCAACTTTTTCGGCATCCGGCGCGCATTTCAAGAAACATTGCAAACAGAGGCTAATCAGGGCATCCCAGTGGATTTCCGCACCAGGCAGCCCAGCATTCACCGCTCATCAGAAGCAAGGCAGTCCCTGGCTTGCATGCCAGTTTTACTTCTTTTGTAATTAATTTGTTAATTAATTAGAATTTTGTAATATTCGGACTGTATATTTCGGACTGTAATGTTCTTTTATTTCGGACTGTATTATTATTTATTCGGACCCTCTGCGCGAGGGCAATGTTGTAATAAGGGTGGGTGAGTGTGATGTATGTCTTCCAACCCCCATTTCTTTCTCCCTTTTATTTACCCGCTTTGGATGGTTAGATATAGGGCATATTTCAATTAGCATACAGTATGATAGCATGTTTGCATCATTCATCTGTTTGCACGCACCAGGCTCGGCGCATCATACTAACTGCATTTGTATTTCAATTCCAAATTGAATACATGTTAGCTGTAGCATTTCATGTACCATGTTTAGAATAGCCGAGCCTGCTATAGTTGCATTTTGCATGCGTTGCATTAGGCAATTCTGTATATTTTAGGATCATGCATGATTTCTAATCAGTTTTCTGTTTTGGCTTGGAGTACTCGGTGAGTTTTTATGCTTTAGCATCCTTGCATGCGTGTAAGTGTTGCCATGATAGCATGCTTGCCATGAGGCTATGTGCTTATGTGATATAACTGCCTTGAATGCCTGTGGGTGGAGGTTGAGTTATCTGAATTGGGACAATTCATCAACTGTTTGTTTTAAGCCCACTAGATAGTGGCAAAATCATGTTTTCTAAGCCCACCCGAGGGTGGCAAATCCGCATTTCAGCCTACTTGCGAGTAGCACCATCAAACCACTTTGCAAACAAACAAATATGAAATGTTTTGTTCCAATTCAGACGGCCCAGTCTATACTTGTTTGCTGCGAGCATCACATAGTAACCTAGGCTAATAACCGGAATAAGAACATACAATGTTTTCAAAAACAGATATCACGGTTAGTAGAGGCCGGTCTTTGACCGGGCGAGAGGGGGTGCTCACGATGTGACCTTCCCTAATCGTACCCAAGTTCCCGAGCCAACTTTGGTGATGACGGACACGTTGCCTTTTGGCACCGAGTCAGGGTTTCCTAAATTTCCCATTTTAAAATATTTAGGTGGCGACTCTGTTATCTGGCAAAGCAGTCCATGTTTGGCACTTCTTTCAAAAAATCTGTTTTTCTCAAAAACGATTTGCCGGATTTGGACTCTTTGGTTCGAGATTTGGAATCGCAACAAAAATCGAGTCCGAGCTGTAGCGAGGTCCCTCGCGGGCGTTGTTACAATAACTATGGCTCAGAATCTGGCCAAACAGCTTAAATGAGACTGTATCTCATATTAAAACATTATCCTTATCCACAATTCATTTTCGCATGAGATAACACTCATATCAAAACACTTCCACAATTCACAAGAGATACACAATTTTGCTGTATCATTAACACATTAACACTTCCATACTTCACGAATGATACATAGATTCGCTGTATTAATACATCAAAAGATACACATATTTGCTGTATCCATGGAGTCCATCTCCTATCACCTCCCAAACAATATCCGGTTTAGGAGTCCATCCCCTATCTTCCCCTAAACCGTGGAGTACATCCCCTATCTCCTCCCGCACAATACAATGTATATAAACACATATCATATACATAATCAATCAATACATAAGTTTGATGTATTATTCCAACCGTCATATCCGATGACATACTCAATTGATTAGTTTCAATTTTCCTAATCATCATGCATTGTCTACAACAATCAAGACTATCCTCCACCAATAGCCCAAAACAATTATTTCTAAGCAAATAATAAATGCATTCAACAGAGAAGTATCAACAATTTTCGAAGGTGAGTGATTAATAATTCCAACTCCACCATTTTATCACATAATGAACCAATTTCATTATTTCCAACTCAATTTCATGATTCCATAACAATTGTCATTAATTATACTAATGACCCAAATATACCCAAGCATGGCATTTTCCCCATTTTTTTCAATATTGACCCAAAGGCCCAAAATAGCTTCAATGAATTCAACACTACCATTTTAAGACTCAAATTACACATTTATGAGTCAAGACCACAAAATCCCTCTTTTGAAAATAACACATTTCAAACACTAACTTTCCAAATTAACCCATCTATACAAATAACTCAATGTCTATGTTAAAGCACATAAGAATGAGTAGGAATCCCTACCTCAAATTCGGAGCCCAAGGGAGAGGATGATGAAAACTCAAAGTGCTCCAAACACCAAACTTTTCGGATCAAAATGAAGAGCAAAACCAACTCCACACTTTTTGCAAAGGACCCAAGGTAGAAGATCAATAGATCTAGGTGATATTGAAGAGAGAAGTTGAAATCTAGAGAGAGAGACTCTCAAATCTGGGTTTGGGAAAGTAAGAGAGAGAAAGAAAATCAAAAAGTGATCCAAAAAGGTGTAATCCCGAAGTGATATACAAGTCGCTCCGCTCGAGCGTGGAAACCCCCGCTCGAGCGTCAGACACAAATTCACTCTCGAGCGTGAAAAGAGCCGCTCGAGCGTCAATTGCACAAGTGCAGAAGTTTTGCAGGCCATGGTCCCCGCTCGAGCGTCAAACTCCCCGCTCGAGCGGAGGAACAAAAACGAAGGGTTCTGCTCGAGCGTCAAAACTCCCGCTTGAGTGTACGACGACCTGAAGAGAAAATACTGGGAGATGACAAATCACGCTCGAGCGTCAAAACGCCCGCTCGAGCGGAGAAGCAAAAACGAAGGGCCCGCTCGAGCGTCAAAAGCCCCGCTCGAGTGTGAAGGCCAAAATCTGGGCATCAACTTTTGGTTTCTAAACACAACTAACCTGAAACAAACCTGCCCAACACATCCTATAACTCAAAAATAAGGAATTAAAGGATGAAAATGAGAGTGAGACAACAACACATCCACGGAACCGAGTCCGGAATATAATAAATAAAGAGAGGAAAAACTAGGATCGCTATATTGACCATCATGATTTCATGTGTAGTCAAAGTGAGATTCGGTGCGAAATGCAGGGGTACATAGTGTAATTTATCCAAAATAGAGAATACATGTGAGATAACCAAAACACTCAAAACTTACACCACTATCTGAACCCCCATGCTCAAGGGTAGTTGAGCCCTTACTCACCTCAGTGCCCTTGGTATTTTTTTTCTCTTACCCCATACATCTCTATTTTGTCCCTCATCACTCTTTTAATCTCTTTTAAGAAAACCTTATACTCTACATAACTATTTATAATAGTCTATCTATGAGAATACTGATTCCATACAATTAGGTAATCAAATCCTATATATATTAAGTTTCCTAGAAGATTCCGAACTCTATTATTCTAACCCAAATCTATATATATATAGACCAACATAATAATTGTATGGGACTCACCTTTATCACATGGGTGGACTAATCCTAACAATCACCCCCTTCACCCATGTGGGATAAATGTTATGTGCACCCTCCAACCTAGGTGTCTGCACTCCACCTTCACCTAAAAGATATTGCACCCCTTAAATTGTGTGCCCATAGTATTTGCATTTCACGCAATATTGCCCAAACGTTTTCTTCGTAGCTTCTCGCCGCACCTTCTTGAGGCATTTCCACTACCACGAATTAAACCTTAATAAAAAAAAAGAGACTTGTGTCCTACCTCGGTGCATACCTTCTTGTCGTGACCTCTATCTCAATTTCTATGCCCGGAGCTTCCTCTTTATGAACAATCTGTAACACGTTGTCTTCCTCTTTGGCTAGTATATCCTCTACAACTATTGCTTACAATGTTCAACCATGACTTGTACTTCTCGCTTAATGTTTGACAACAACTTCCCTCTTGTAACAACATACTCCACGAGCTTGTATAAATTGCCAATTATGATGTCCAATTAGAAAAATGACATCTGATTTACCCCACAGTGACTAGATTTCCATGTTGATTGAATCAGATTACTCTTGGATCACCCTGGATCACCTACGGTCAAACCCGATCACTTAGATCACTGCTGAATCTATCCAATCCATTTAAACTTGTTCAGAATCTTAAAATTTTGATCATACCAATGAATCTGCAACAGCTGAAAACCTTGGCAACCACCTTCACCTTGAATCTTTCTATTACATACACATACACACACACACACACCCCAATATAACAGAATTATTCTAAACCGTTGATTTTATGATTTTTGTCATATATGATCATAACCCTTTAACAAACCAAAGCCACAAAATCCAAACGATGCCTCCACTGTGTTGCCTGCATTCAATTTTGATTTTTTTCCCCCTTTACTATCAGGATTTCTCTATTTTGTGCAAGTCCTCTATGTGCAATAATAGGATCCTCTACCAATCGCACTTAGGATCGCTAACCTTTAGCTTTGATACTTAGTCTCTCTCAAGAAACTCATATAGTTCACATGACTAATTATAATAGTTTACCCATGAATCCTAACTAATTCCATACAATTAGGTAACCAAATCTTACACATATTAGGGCCTATTTTGTGAAGTGGTTTTCTTTCTTTTTGGCTTTTTTTGAAAAACGTGCAAAAAAATAGAAAGGTAATGTGACCCAAATAAGCCAATAAGCCAATAAGTTGGCTTGTTTTTGCCTTTTCAAAATCCTAGTAGATTTCGAACTTTACTATTACAACAAGAACCACCTAAAACGGAGGCTTTGATTTGGACACAAGAACCAAAGGCAAAAACGGAGGCTTTGAAAGAACTTTACTTTCTTTCCGAGGCTTTGATTTGGACACAAGAACCACCTAAAACGGAGTCCGAACGAGAGAATTATGTCTGTTTCAATTTTGAGTTTCTGTGCTGGAAGCATGCTCACTCGAGCGAGCTTTTCTTCGCTCGAGCGAACAATGCGATTTTCAGAGATTCTGGGAGCTTCTTTTCTCCGCTCGAGCCAAGCTTTCTTCGCTCGAGCGAAGGGTGCGAACTCAACATGTTTAAAAATCATTTTTGGTCCACTTTTTCTTTATTCTCTCTTACTCTTTATCTCTCTTCTTCCTCTTTTCCACCATTGTTGTGGGTTTCAAGCTTTCAAGCTTGAGTTTCATCCCCTTCCCTTCACTTTTCACCCCATGTTCCTTATATCAAAACAAAGAGCACGCCTAGGGCTTTCAATCTATCCAAGCGGATCGTGTTTTCGTTGAAGTCGAAATTTCGGGTTTCTCTCTCTCCTTGCTTAAGGTAGGGATTTTCCTTACTTCTCTTTAATATTTTCTTGTGGATAGATGGGTGATGATTTCTGTTACATAAAGCCCTCATTTTGAGGAGATTTTTAAAATGGTATGTGAAGGAAGCTAGGGTTTTTAATTTATGAAAGTTGAATTGATGACTTAAGTGAAATATAAAATTTTGGGTCATGAGAATTTGGTTTTCTGTCAAATAGTGAAAAGCCCTAATTTATGTTTAACCCTAGTTATGAAATCTATATTGGGAATGAAAAAAGCTTCAATTGGCATTTGATTTATGAAATTAAGTTTATGTTTTGTAGAGATGAAAATAAATAATAATGAATAATGGTTGAAAAATAACTATCGTATAGAAGGGTTATGTTAGAGAAATTAAGATGAGTAATTAAATTAATTAATTGGGGATAATTTATGATGATTATTGTGTTATGAAATTGAGTATGAAGACTTGATAATTATGTGGAAAAGTTAAAAGACCATTGAAGTATAAGAATTGAGAATGCTTCTAAAAATGTGCCATATGCTCTTAGTGGATGTGTTATTGGATGAATTTTGTAATAAAAATAATGAATGTTGTTATTGGTTTTGTCGGGATTATAACAACGAATGACTTGATAAGTACTAGAGAATGTTGTGGAACATAATGAGTACGTGTTACTGAGCTAATAAGTAATGGAAATGATGAATGAATGTGTTGGCTTTGTCCACAATTCAAAATGAGCAATGACTTTAAGAAATTGATGGATTGTAATGTTGCCTTGGGGTCTGTTTCCTGTCATATTTGAGCTGACAAAGCGTGGCGCTTAATAAAGGTTCCGCTTTTCTTCCTAAGTAGCGCCCGGTAAAGCGTGTGGGTTGATGAAATGTGTAAAGGTTCTGTGTTCCTTCCGGCTTGTGACCGGTAAAGCGTGAGGTTCCAGGTTCCTTCCGGCTTGTGACCGGTAAAGTGTGAGGTTCCGCATTCTTTCCAGCTAGTGACCGGTAAAGCGTGTTGTATGATGTTAAGTCTTGGTAATGGAGCTGGAGTCCAATTTGGATTGTGTGGAATGATTATAATGAGATTTGTACATGTGTTTGAGATAATGGAAAGTGAATAATCTTGATTGGGTAAAGTCGAATATATAGAATTGTATAGGTTCTTTTTATGTGGATTATAATGGGTTATGATGTGTTGTGACATGTAGGAGAATAATTCATTGTTATGCTTATACTTCTAGGTAAAATTAGCAAGGGATTCTTGAAAATACTCTTTTTAAAAAAAATATATATTTGACTGATACAGAAACAAATGAAAAGATTTTTCTTTGAAAAGTTTTTATGAATTTCTTTATGAGAATGATATTACCTATATGTATTATAATTTGAGTATGAAAAGAGCACAATGAATTTATGTTTATATCACTCTTTAGCATTTTATGACCACATGTATCTAGGGACCTTATTGTTTAGAATCAGGGAAGATTCCTACTGGACTTCGTGTTCATCTCAATTATTTTAACTATTTTTTAGGAACGAAGTTTGGAATGCTGGATTGAGGATTGAAGAGTTTATTTTCTATTATATGTTATAGTGTAAATGAGAGAAGCTTGTTGTAATGAGAGATTCATGTGTATCTCAATGTGAATTTTGACATGTATTATTGTTGTATTTATTCGAGAGAGAATATTATTATTGTTACTCCATGTAATGAGTATTTGTAATTAAAAATTTGTAGTTAATAAAATGGACTTGTATTAAAGATTTTGGTTATATACGACATAGAAAGTATGTCACTAATGTTTAATTTATTACTTTTTACAATTTTACCTGTATGTCGTAAATGATGCTCAACTTTCCATGGCATGTCATATAATGACATTTGTGTGCATGTCGTGAAAGAGTTTTTACGGCATGCATTGCAAGCCGTAAAAATTCAATTTTGTTGTAGTGTGAATAAAAAACGTTAAATAGTTGCAGAAATCAATTTTTTGAATCCAATGATGCTCAATTTTCCTAAAGCCTAGCGTTGCTTAATAAGATAACACTATTTGAATTTTAACTTTTCATTTATTTTCTGGATCAATTTTTTAAAACCTATTCTAGGTACTTACATCACAAACTAACTGCTCACCACGGATACAATATCTTGTTAATGATTTCAGGTTCTTTCTTTAGCGTGATTGGACTGTGCAGACAAACTCAGTTGCTGATGCTATGGCAAAGTTCGCACAATCATTTTCATAGGAATCTCTTGTATTATATCCTAAGTTTCCTTTCTTGGCATCTCCATTTTTGAGGTAGGATTTTTGTAGGAGAGCTGCCCCACATTATGTAGCTCGTTTATCTACTTAAATAAATAAAAGAGGAAGTTAGTAAAACATTCCTCTCTAACCTTGTGTAGTAGGAGAGGACCAAAAATTTTTTTTATTTGCCAAAGTTTCTCAACATTTTCACAGAGAAAATTTGATTTAGAGAAATTTCGCTCAACTCAGAGAAATTTCTCTGTGAAATCAGATAAATTTGCCTGTGAAAATTGAAATTTCTTTTGAGTCTGGAAAAATTTCTCTAAGTCGAATTTCTTTGTAGAAATGTTGAGGGACCTTAATTACTATGAAAATATTATATATCTTTTATCTTATAAAATTTTAATATCAAGTACCTTAAAAAAAAATTTTATAATAAAACTGCCTCTTCAATAATAAATAAATAAATAAAAACTTTTCCATGCCACATATACATAACTTTATAAGGCTATTTTCACAATAGACTAAAATAATCAAAAAAAAAATTGCAAAAATACTAAAAAAATCAATTAATTCACAAGAATATTCTGCACTATATTTTTGTACACGTCTTTTTATAAAAATGAAAGAGACTCTTTCTAATAAAAAGATAAAAAAAAAACTTACATTTTCGCCTATGGGCTTGGTTTTACTTATTTTATTTTATTTTTATTTTTATTGGTGAAGGGAGTGTTGGATTGGAACTGAGGGGCATAGAAAAACTGTTTAAGAAAATAAAGAAATAAATAAATCTCTCAAAGTTTGATGCTTACAATAAAATTAATCTTGAGTTTTTAATTTTCTTAATTTAAATTCTTATTTTTAATTTATTTTAAATTAAAATTATTTCTTATTTTTGTTAAGTAAAGTAAAATTAATAAAAATAATAATATTTTCGTTAAAAATAATAATTAGGCTAAAAAAGAAAAGGAATATTTTAAATTCTCAATTTAATAACATGCATGAAAAGAAATAGAAATATATAAGGTGCATCCATTAAACAGTTAATGAAGCTGTCAAAAAGATACAAGTATAGCACTGTGGCTCTTTATTTTTAGTAATGCAGGTTCCATTACAGTATTACTTCATTAGTGATCTCTAGTAGCTGACATTGTTGTGTACGGATTCTAATAGTCAGGATGTTGAGGAGAGTAGTCGTCGTGGACAGTTTGACGGAGGCGGGGGTGGTGAAGGCGACGGAGGCGGTGGTGGACGAGACGGAGGCGGTGGTGACGAGGGTGGTGGAGGGGGTGGTGAAGGCGACGGAGGAGGTGGTGACGAGGATGGTGGAGGGGCTGGTGGAGTGGGTGGTGAAGGCGACGGAGGCGGTGGTGACGGGGGTGGTGGAGGGGGTGGTGGAGTGGGTGGTGAAGGCGATGGAGGCGGTGGTGACGAGGGTGGTGGAGGAGGGGGTGGTGAAGGCGACGGAGGCGGTGGAGGGGGTGGTGGAGGTGACGGAGGCGGTGGTGACGGGGGTGGTGAAGGCGACGGAGGCGGTGGTGACGAGGGTGGTGGAGGGGGTGGTGAAGTGGGTGGTGAAGGCGACGGAGGCGGTGGTGGAGGCGACGGAGGCGGTGGTGACGGGGGTGGTGGAGGGGGTGGTGAAGGTGAAGGAGGCGCTGGTGACGGGGGTGGTGGAGGGGGTGGTGAAGGCGACGGAGGCGGTGGTGACGGGGTTGAGGGCGGGGGTGGTGAAGGCGACGGAGGCGGTGGTGGAGGGGGAGAGGGTGGGGGTGGCGAAGGCGACGGTGGCGGTGGTGATGGAGGCGGTGGAGGGGGTGGTGAAGGCGACGGAGGCGGTGGTGGAGGGGTTGAGGGCGGGGGTGGCGAAGGCGATGGTGGCGGTGGTGACGGAGGTGGTGGAGGGGGTGGTGAAGGCGATGGAGGCGGTGGTGATGGGGGTGGTGGGCATGGGCATGGGCATGGGAATGGGAATGGGAATGAGAATGGTTAGCATCGGTATGTGTAAATCAGAGAGCATTAAAACGCAGCGGATAAAATGTTTAGATCATACCTTTTAGCGAAGAACCTCGTGGGTAAATCACGTGCTTCTTGAATCTGGTCAATCAACCCAGCAATGGGGTGATATTACAATAGTGAATATCACCCACACAAACCACAGTGCAAATGGCTTTGATCGTTGTTTTTGGGAGAGAGTCAGAGAGAGAGGAGAGTCTGGGGAAAAAGGTTATGGGTAAAAACCCCATAACGTATCTGATATACGTATCTGATTTTAATATATTAGATTGGGCAAATTACACAAATAGTCCCTATAGTTTGGGACTTGTGTCACTTTGGTCCCTGACTTTTCAATTGTGACACATTTGACCCTGAATTTTGAATATTGTTTCAAATAAGGACAATTGAAGATTCCATTGTTTAATTTCGAGGGCAAAATCGTCAATTTAATAAAATACAATCTAATTTGACAAAAATAAATGTCAAAAAATATTTTTAATTTTTTAAAAATTATTTTTATCCACCAATGATAAAATTTTGTAAAATTGATAAAAATTAATAAAAATTACATGGTTAATTTTTTAAAATTAATTTTACATGATCATCATCCAAACACATAATAAAAATTAATTTGGTAAAAAAAAATAAATGTTTAAAAGATTTATCAATTTTACATAATTTTATTTTTAGTAAGTAGAAATAATTTTTAAAAATTCAAAAATATTTGTTTGACATTTATTTTTGTTAAATTAGTTTATATTTTATCAAATTGACGACTTTACCCTTGAAAAATCTAATGATATCTTCAATTGTCCTTATTTGGAACAAGATTCAAAATTCAGGGTCAAATGTGTCACAATTGAAAAGTAAGGGACCAAAGTGACACAAGTCCCAAATTATAGGGACTATTAGTGTAATTCACCCTATTAGATTAACCATATAATCTGATATATAACCAATATCTATCTATCTATCCATATCTATTGATATGATAGATATAGATATCTTGAATGGTTATCCAAATAAGTTTGAATTAAAATTCAAACTTACATGGATAAGGTTCAAGAGGTTCAGGCTCAAAAAGCTCAAAGGGCCATGCCACATGGGCGCCCAATTTCTAACATCTCCCACTCGCACATGAGTTGGCATGACACTGCCACATCTCTATCTCAATCTCCCAAAAAATGAACAATCTCATACTAGCCAATGCACCGTGAGACTGCTGAGAACACCTGCATGTGGGAGCTCTATACTAGAAACTCAAAATGAGCCAACATAGAGACATCAACCCAAAAGGAACAAAATTAGTGTCTCATATACCCCAGACCCATCTAATTACACCGGTCCAAAAAACATCTCTAATCCCTCAAAAAGAGCATGTTTGACCCTCTCAATTCTTGTAATATATTCACACTCAATCCGCCTCTCATACAGAGCGATGTGAGTTGCCGGCAGTGAATATACAACAGTGGTGTAATACTAGATAATCTTCCCTTTGCCTTCATGCCATTTAGTTTAGGATTGACCGCTTTCCCAGTGATGTCCCTTAAGGCCGAATCATACATGACCGCAGGCAACATACCAAAGTAGCAGAACATCAACCCCTTACCTTATGACATAGTCAAAAGTCACAAAAGGGTACAAAAATGAAAGTCATATCAATAATGACACGTAAGACTCATACGGTGAGGAAACAGGGATCCATTCTCTCACCTCATTACTTGGTCGCCAAGCACATGTAGTATGAATACATGCTACGGTGGAGTAACTCTTCCAAAAGAGTGACGTCATACCCGATACACCGTACAGATATTAGTCTAGTCACTTTCTAGCGCCTAACCCGACTTCTCTATTTGCTCGCCTTCTAGGCGCCAAATGAGATCTCACATCTGGCTAATCATAACAGGCACAACATGGAAAGTGGGTACTAACATCCATGTTTGGTCCTTAACACGACCTCATCTTGGTTGTAACCAAGGCGACATACATAGTGGATAATTTTAAGCCTCTCTTGGCTCCAAAATAAAAATAAACCACTAGTCTCATCCTTGCTCGCTCCCAAGCGCCAAGGGCGATTGCTCGTGTGAGTGAGCCAATCTTGCCTGCTGACATCATCATCTGCTAATCATTATGACACAAACCATAATAGTGTCAACATCCCATCATCTCAAAATAAGTGATCGATTTAAAAAAAATGACCACAGCTTGCGCAATTCTAGATTCCAAACATAAGTCTTATCAGCACCTCTTACGATAAGTATATACAACGGAATTCACCATGTGCGCCTCACATGAAGTGATTCATGATCACAATTCTAGATTCCAAACATAAGTCTTATCAGCACCTCTTGCGATAAGTATATACAACGGAATCCACCATGTGCGCCTCACATGAAGTGATTCATGATCACAATTCTAGATTCCAAACATAAGCCTTATCAGCACCTCTTGCGATAAGTATATACAACGGAATCCACCATGTACGCCTCACATGAAGTGATTCAAGATCACTACCTCTTGCACAATAACCTCTCTAAAGATATTTTGGTGACCAATTTGCGTTCATTCTTGATGCGCCCAACTAGCGCAGATGCGCCCAACTAGCGCATTGAATCTTACAATGAGCAAATTAATATACTACTAGCAAAGTATTTTATCCACAATCTAATGAGCAAGGTCAATGTCTAAACAACTCAGTTGACCATTTACCAAAGATAACACTTATCATGCTGAATACGCCCACATAGCGTACTTTAGGCTCCCACGACAAAGAAAAGATCAAGGAATATAGGTCATCTGTTTCTTTCAAAGACAATCCGAGGATACACTCAATAGCTAAGGCTCTGGCTTTTACCGATAGGTAAGTCAATGGGTTTGCAATTTTGCATCTAGAATCATTCTAGGATATTCCTTATGTAAGTCATCGAAGACAAACCGAGAATTTTCCCAAAACAATCCCTAAAGATCGTACATTCGAGCATATAAATTACATCACCCATGTCCATCATATCTAAAATAGAGGACTGCCCACCCTAGGTGGCGACAACCTTATAAATTCTTGGCTCATAATGACTAAGTAAGGAAAAAGTTCTTTTTGGACTATTGATCATGCCTCAGTGGTCTTCATCGATCATCGTTGGCCTATCATGGCTTGACGAAATCTAAGAACCACTATTTGGATAACTGTTTTAGGTTGTAAAAGATTTATTGGAACTAGCAACCTTTTTGCGCTCCTAACTTTTCACCATAAAAGCAGAAGGTAAATCCCTACAGATCTACTTATCCAATTCTCCAACGAGAAAGTTGGGTCACAATGTCCACAAATCAATGCTCCGAACTTATGTCAATCATAGCCTAAGTCAAAATAACCTCACTCCCCAGGAGGAAGTCTTCTCATGGTCTACACTTTCCTCAATGGTGCGACTTTTCGGTATCTAGCAAGCCTTATACCTCAACAATGACTATCCAAATTACGCATAACTTTAGAACAGTTTCGCGTCATAATGGAAAGTCAACCAAATTATAGAAATGGTTAATCCTCAAAGACTTTTGTCTTAAACTGCGCAACATTAATCCACTTTCTAAAAAACAGGGGACTAGAGCCTTTGGCATTATCCTAGGCTCTTTATCATCTTGCGGAGCACTCATGAATGTTTCCTTCTCAATCACCCAGTGATGACGTGGAAAATTTTCACATTTGCTACCACGCAACTAAGAATGTAGAGTATTCTACTCTAATGGAGTAATCCATTAGTAGGCACATCGCTCCCACTGTCCCTAGGATATTGGAAATTTCTTTCCATTCTCAACTAGGCTACATAAAAGCGCTATGCTTAGAACTCTCTATCTTATAGAGTTCCAAAACTCTATACACGTCACCTTTACTAAGAAAACTTTATGTGACTTAGTTACACTACCACAAAGCTACTTACCTATATGCACACGACCCGGAGGGTTTACATGACCGCATACAATAATGCGCCACACAACCCTATGTGTTTACAAGACAGCATACAATAATGCGCTATAGAACCCTAGGTCTTAACTTCGCAATCTTATGAGAAGTAAAATAAAGATAAGCTGCTTAACGGTTACAGATCGCCCATAGATGGCTCTCTGCTAACCCATTACTCAAAATGGAGTGTAAAAACTGATATGGAGGGCACTGAGTTAGGGATATAGGCAATAAACTAGTGCAATTCCCAATTGGGAAACATTTGCACCATTATCCACCTAACATTAACAATATTTAATTCCTTATCTCTACTACACCATTGTGTTGTTGAGTACTAGGAATAATCAATTTTCTAAGCATCCATTTCTCTTCACAGAGTTTTCTAAAATAACTCAAATAGATACTCGCCACCTTGGTCAAAACTAAAAGCACAAAAGCTCTTATCTAATTGATCTCGACCTCATATGTGCAATGTCAAAAATCATCTCAAAACTTCTGACTTATGGGAGATCAAATAGTCTTGACTCAGATGCGTATCGTAATCTATAAATGTGTCGAGATTGAGGCTTAGCTATCATACCCTTACACATATCTAGTCACAAAAAAAAAACATAGTGGACTAAATGCGCCAATACAAATGACCTTCTACGGCTTTCCTACTTACTTGTGCGCACCCATTGCGAACAAAGTTACACATTTATATGAGAGTAGGATGTCACAAGCGAGTCGGCCCGAGAAGGCCTACTCAAACCATCGTGTCATCATCTCATTAATGTGATTAAGTATAATAAGCCACCGGTTCATGACCAATGTCATAAACTAATTCCAATCATCTTAATGTGTGAGTTCTCAAAGATAAGTTTAAAAGGTTTAGGCCCAACTAGGTAATGACTCAGGACTAATTCATATTCACTAGATCATAAAAGGATGTCATGGAGATATCAAGTGCGCCTAAGTCGCAAATCTAACTAGTAAGTGCTAATCCCCTGCACCTTCAAGTCAATTTTATTCTCCATACACTTTAATGCATCTAGTTAAAAGATGACGATACTCCTCTTGCCGTATCTATTTCTCGCTTCATAGTTACTTGCAATTAATTCTACTATCCACAAGAAGGAGAGAATAAGCTATCAACTATGACAGCTCCTGAAGTAACTTAAGCGCGAATTAGGCTAAAGAGTCTAATTCAACACAATGCTCTCACGAGCCATGCGTCAAATTCTTAGAGTCATAACAACCTTGTCGGCCTTGACCTTTTCATTACTATGCTGCAACGTTTGCGCTTAGTGGTAAACATTATTCAAAAACGTTAGCCTAGCTAAGGAATCATACAAAGAAGCCCCTCATCATGTTTCACACTCAAGTGTGGAAACAATAAGTGTCCAGATTTAGACAAGTTGGCAATGCTAATAGATTTTGCAGCCACTAAGCGCTAATCTTTTCACCTAGTGTTAATAGATCTTTGCAGCTTCTAAGCGCTAATCTTTTCACTTAGTGTGATATTTCAACGCACACTATTATAGTGCATGAAATTTTGCTCCATCCACTCCCAATAATTGGGTAGAGAGCAAAACACTGCTTATACTGGCTACTCGTCTTACACTTAATGACTAATTTATTTAAGCTCGCATTTCTTGGATGACGTGACTCTTGAATGTTACTTCATCCAATGATGTAACATTATTAAAAGTCAAATTACAAAGTCAATCCGCGCAGCTCAATAGTCAAGATCATATACAGATCTATTGAGGGCTTAATAATTTTATAACTCCAAAATTCGCCAACCAAAACTACGTAGCATGCCGCTAACCATAGCGCACATTAGTTTTTATTGTGCCAAATAAGGCAACAAACCATGACGACTTTGAGTCATGTTTCCTTACTTTGGCTCAATTAAGGTCTGACCTAAAGTCTCCAAGACTTTTGCTCATCTAAAGAATGGGATTATATTGTTCACATTTGAACATTTCTACTAAGTTTAAGTCAACCAAATTAACTTCCATAAGCTAAATCAATTTAGAGAGAAATTCGCATTGGGATTAATTTGATTAGCATAATATAATTTTGTCGCAAAAATCTAAATTAAATAGTGACAATATTACACAAGTCGCAAGATCGAAAATCCGCTATGCTCGTAATCATCTCTTGCGCCACAGGTGACAATTATCCAAAATTTAATTTAATTTATGCGCAAAATATTGGTTTTCGGGAGTTAATCTACAAAGATTTCTCTCAACCGAATAACCTCCCACTGACTATGGCATGTCTAAAAGCATGATAAAAAAAAAAATTCTAATTCCATACAACAGCATCATAATGTAGATTCACAATCAATACATGCTATGTTACATTTAATAAAGGAATTAAAATAAAAAAAAATTAATCATGCTATTCTAATTACAACATATTATAAACTCTAGGAAAATAAATAACAATATGCTGTATTTAATATTCAAATTATGCCATAACAGAAACTATATCATTTCTGAGATTTTCTGAAATTTTCTGGCATTTTCTGGAATTTTAAATAACTAATAAACACACATAAAATAAGAAATAAAAAATCCAGAAACTGATAAACTGAAACAATATTCAGATTATGCCATAATTAAAATGTATATCATTCTGAAATTTTCTGGAATATTTCTGAAATTTTAAATAACTAATAAACACACATAAAATTAGAAATAAAAAATCCAGAAACTGATAAATTGAAACAATTATACCAGTAAATAGTAAAACATTTCAGAAGTCCACAATAAAAATTTTAACCCCAGAAAATTATTTATGCAATACCAGAATCATTTTAAAGCATAAAAAATGAATTATTAACACAGAAAAAATATTTTTTATTTTCGTAAAATTTCCAAAATTTTACAGAATATAGAAAATTTAATTCTGAGTCTAACGGTTCCAACCACACTTAAAACAAAGCTATAATGAATTAATTATGACCAATTAACGCAATTCAGAATTAAAAAAAAAAACAAACAGAGCCTTAGAGCCAAGCCAGCACGGAAAAATGGCTCGGCGCGGCTCAGCACACGGCTCAGCGCGCACGGCTCGGAACGCGGCTCGGCGCGCGGCTCAGCACGCGGCGCGCGTGTGTGACGCGGAGGGCGCGCGTGGAAGGTGCGCTTAACGACGTGTGGAAGCGCGTCTGCACCGCATCTGGCGCGTGGATGCGCGTGCAAGGGTGTGGGCGCGTGTGGGCGCGCGTGGGATTGCGTGGCTGCGCGTGGAGGCGCGTGGAAATGGCTTAAGGCGTCAGGTGGCGCGTGCAGACCACGCGCCGCCTTCCAGGGTGTTTTCTGGTCCGATTTTGGTACTCTCGAACTCTATTTTCCAAAATAAATACATTTATAGTCTTAAAAATGACATTAATGATCATAAAAATGAAATATTTTGGATCTCTTCCTCTTTTATAAATATACACATGATAAAAGAAAGTACGAAAATACCCATACATGGCTCTGATACCAATGTAAATCAGAGAGCCTTAAAACGCAGCGGATAAAATGTTTAGATCATACCTTTTAGCGAAGAATCTCGTGGGTAAATCACGTGCTTCTTGAATCTGGTCAATCAACCCAGCAATGGGGTGATATTACAATAGTGAATATCACCCACACAAACCACAGTGCAAATGACTTTGATCGTTGTTTTTTGGGAGAGAGTCAGAGAGAGAGGAGAGTCTGGGAAAAAAGGTTATGGGTAAAAACCCCATAACGTATCTGATATACGTATCTGATTTTAATATATTAGATTAACCATATAATCTGATATATAACCAATATCTATCTATCTATCCATATCTATTGATATGATAGATATAGATATCTTGAATGGTTATTCAAATAAGTTTGAATTAAAATTCAAACTTACATGGATAAGGTTCAAGAGGTTCAGGCTCAAAAAGCTCAAAGGGCCATGCCACATGGGCGCCCAATTTCTAACAGCATGGGAATGGGAATGGGGGTTTAGGACGATGCGGTAAGTTATCATGATCAGCAGTATATACAGTAGTTGCCATAGCAATGAAGATTGCTAGCACCATCCATAACTGCACTTGTTTCTCTTGCCTTGCCATTTCAACAAACAAACAGTGATAAAGTTGTGTTTTTGATATCTTCAATATCTCATTGAAGTAAAATCAAACTTTGATAATATCAACTGCTACCGTTTTCAGTTCACCCCATTGCAAGACATTTTTACTGTTTAGTTTATTTGATGGCAACACACTAACCTATCCCTCACTTATATAGATTTGTCCTTAAAAGATCTTTTGAAAGTAGTTAATGTTGTGCCTGATTTGTTATCAAAGTATGACTTTTTTTTTTTTTTTTTTGGGTATAAATTATACTTTTTCACTCTCATAAGTTGACTTAAATTTTATTTTAATTTCTATTATTTTAATTTGAATAATTTAATTTCCACAATTTAAGTTTAGTTCCAATGTAGTTTTTCTGTTAATTTTTTTCACATTTATAATTCAAGAGAGTGGCACTTTTCACAAAATTATTAATTTTAACGTCCAATTTAAAAGAAAAGACTAAATTGAAATTAAATTTAAACTGTATAGATCAAATTAAAAAAATTAGAACCAAAACCAAATTTAAATCAATAAATAAGAGCAAAAGAAATAACTTACCCAACATTTTATAATACCATGAATGTCAAACATTTTATAATACCCAAAATGTATGCATCCACATCTAATGGCCTCTAGAATTTGTTCCAACCCCACCCAAACCCTCACTTAAAATTTTAAAAATTAATTGCTGCCACCATTTTAATAAAGCTTCCTTGGTCAATATTTGTGTCTATACTACTATACTATATATGAAATTTAATACGGGTGTCTAATTAAGCACTTTATTTATACACCTACATGTTGCAAGTATTTTATGCCAACAATACATACATAAAAGTTTTGTGGAAGTATATCTCACGTTTTTATTAGGGGAAATTTCAGTCCAATTTAAGTTCTAAGAAATAATTATAAATAAATAATAATTTGTATGAATATTAATAATTAAAATTATAAATTTTTCTATGACATTCTAACAACTTTTGAAGTTATAACTGAACGATATTTTTTCCTTTTAACGAAAAAAAGGAGAAAGAAGGATGTGTGCGAGCGAGTGCTTGTGAGAGAAACGCTTTTGGTGATATGCGGAGGGGTAAATTATGTTGACCTTTCTGGAGGTTTTGAAAAATATAGTAATTAAATCTCATAGTCTTAGCGTAATTACATTTGGCTTCTTTAAAGTTTAATTCATATAAAAATTGTTGAAAAAAATGATTTTGCAATATTATTTTTCATAAACTTTGAGCTATAATTAATGTAGGACTCACATGCCATTTTTTGATGAGTTTGAGTGGTGATACATTCATTGCCGTGTGATGTATAAAAATATATAATTAGTTAGTCAAAACTATTTACAAGTAAATAAAAAATTTAATTCAGAGTGAACCTCATGAACTTGGTAAATTATTGTGTGGTTCTCAACTAGTTGTTGTGTATTCTTGTATCACATAGAAAACTTACGAAAATTTTGGAGTGTTTGTAAACTTTTAGAGCAGCTCCAATGACTTGCCATTGCCATTGGAGCTACTACTGCCATAATTTGGTCACTTTATCAATGCAGTGTGCTCCAATGGCACTTTATAGCACCTATTATATTTGAGAAATGCCAAAGTTTGTGTCATATTTGATACAAGCTTTGGCAGTTGCTATTTGTGTCCATGAAGTGTAACAAAGCAACTGTTTCCCTTCCTCTCTCCAGCTTTTGTTCATCTTCAGACCATTTCAGAAACGCACAGAGGAAGAAACACAGAAATTGGTCTACCGGACGTCCACTCGGATGTCCGAACAAAAACTGGAAGGGCTGTAATGGTCTGACAAGATGAATAAAAACTAAAGAGAAAGTTTGTTGAGATTTGTCAAAATGACAAATGACCATTGGAGCACCATTATTATAATTTGATAATTGGCAATGCTATAATTACATTTGCAATCGAAGATGCTCTTAGTTGGACAAGTGGGGATGGCTCCAAAGGAAACCTAGTTCTGTAAGGTGGGAAGTGATGGGCCAGGGTGAGTTGGCCCTAACTGGACCAAAATCACATACTACCCCCTTTTCCTAGACAAAATTTGAGTTGGATTGGGCTAGCTCAATACTTCACCTTTTAAATTTAAATTTTTTCCTCTAATTCAAATTTCATATTCAAAATCATGGGCCAAAAAACTTTTGAAATCCAAATTCAAACTCCGGTCACCTTCTAGGATCAATCACATCTTTCCTATATGTGGATGCGACTATAAAGTGGTAACTTTTCTGCTCATCCGAACACATTTCCTTGCCTACAGAAAGGCAATCCCTCTATTCATTTTTCTCATTGAATTTTTTCTTTGCTTTTGTCTTCCTCTTCTATTTTAATTCTGAATATTATATATTCTAAGAGTTTGAAATTGTGAGAGTGCAAGGCACAATCTTTGATTCATTGTACACACAAAATCTATGCATACTCTGTGGCGTGGTGATTATTGTATCCTAAAGACAGAACATTCATTTTATTTTAAAGACATAGTGCTCAAACACCAGTCTCAATGACAATCTATTCTTCGCAATATACAAAACGTTTGTAAGTAACTTTGTTATTTATTGTTTATTTACTTAGTTTGATTTTTGGACAAATTATACCGGGGGTCCCTACATTTTACCCTTTGTGTCATTTTGATCACTAAATTTTCATTTTACTCAATTTTGACCCTTACTTTTAAATTTTGTGTTAATTTTGTCCAATTGATAATATTGTTAGTAATATTTTATGAAAAATTATCACTAAATTTATTGAAGTTAACTTAGAATTTATTAAATTTATAATTTTGTTCTTAAAAATATGATACATGACACTTTTGTGCGTATTTTTCATAAAAATGTCACGCCCCCAAAATAATATAAAAAATCAACCAAGACAATATGTATATGACAGTAAGAATCAGAGCATAAACTCCTTCTATTACATGAGGTCCAATTATACAAAAGAGTGACATATGTAATTATACATTCATGAACCTGTCCTTGAATCTATAACACATATCACGGCATGAGATAGAGCTGAAAGCAAAACAAAGAATAAATGCCTTACAGGCTTACATCTTTCCAAGATAGTTCTTGGTTACAACAAAAGTGGACTTTCAGTCCAATACATTTAAATCGCTTTGGCTGTAACAAAGTTAAGTATAAAAATAATAAGATTGAGTCTTCAGCTCCACAGTCCTCCCAAACTAAGTCTTCGGTAGATGCATATCAACAACACCTGAAAATGTTTTTCCAAATAGGGTGAGCTAAAGCACATTAGAAACAATCTAACACAATATATGAATCTTAACAAAGAAATAAATATGATGTGCATATACAATAGCGGTAACAAAATCATTTACAACTTGTTTGCAAACCATGCCATGCCATGTTTTGTATCACAATTCATGCTATCTTAATCCCATTTTTTTTTTTTTTTTTTTATCTCAATGCAGTTTATCTCACTTCATGAGTTATTTCCATTTATCACAAACAACCAAACCGAGGATACAACTCAAAGGTTCTCAAAAACATATTGTCTTCACATAAATATTTCTATTTGCCATTTTACGAAAATTTCATCCGCGGGAATTGGCACCCATGTATACACAACATTTTTGGGACTTTCAACCTGGACACACAAGCCAATTTAATTCAATAGAATTCATCTCCTTTCTCCTCCCAAACAATGGAGTACATCCATTTTCTCCTCCCAACATCATACATATACAATATATTAAAACACACTATCATATTCAATGAGAACTGATAAGAGATTAGTTTCAATTCATCTAATCCTCATGCAATTTCTACAACAATCATAATTATCCTCCACTAATAGCCCAAAATAGCTATTTCTTAACAGATATACAAACTCTTCAACAGATAAAATTATCCAAAATTCCATAGGTGGGTGATAATGCAAATCCAACCCCACCATTGACATAAACCCTCATCCAATTTCACATTCCCAACACCAATATCATTAGTTTATACAAAATAATAATTTGAACCATTTTAGGGCAAAACTCCCTCCTATTCCAAAGTAAACTCCGGGTATCAAAATCAACAAATTTACTGCAACACATCTTCACATTTACTCCCATAACAATTTTTAAAATATACATTTGAAAAACCCTCTTTTGATTTTAAACTAAGACCCTAGGTTTGTTCAAAATCACCTGAAGTTCCAAAGTTTTTTACATACCAACAAATAACTAAGTTAAAAATCATATGAGAGTGTAGAAAATCCCTACCTCAAGTTTAGAAGACCAAGGAAGAAGAGGAGGAACTTCAAAGACGCCGAAACTAAGATCTACTCGGATCAAAATGAAGCTCTTAAGATGCTATACCCTTTTTCCAAAGACACTAAGGTAGAGAAACCAACAGATCTAGATAAAAAAGTAGAGAGAAAGTAGGTTTTAGAGAGAGAGGGTCTCAACTTTAGGGTTTTGAGTGAAAAGATATGAAAAAGTTATGTAAAAAGGTGCTGCTGCGAACTGATATACGTACAATCCGCTAGAGCGCAAGAAGTGACGCTCGAGTGTTAAACACAATAAGTTGTTCCGCCCAAGTGTAATAAGTGACGCTCGAGCGCAGAATACACATTTTCAGTAGTTTTGCAGAAAACAGACCATCGCTCGAGTACAAGAAAGGCCGCTCGAGCGTAGAAAACGCCACTCGAGCATAGAATACACTCTTCCAGTAGTTTTGCAGACCTGTAAAATTACTAAGAGTTCGCAAAGCCCGCTCGACCACAAAAAGTGTCGCTCGAGCGGAGAACCAAAAACCTAGGCAACATAAGGTTTGAAAGCCAAGTGACCAACCTGTTCCAAACACAACCATGACAACCCAAAAGCCAAATTTGAGGAAAATACAAAGGAAGCAAGTTATAATCAATAATATGAAACCATGAAACCTGTATCCAGAATACAACAAGGGTCGGGTCAAGACCGAAATTGCTATAGAAAAGATGTTAAGAGTTATAATTAATTGGATCAAATTGAGACAAAATTACAAATTCAAAGTTAAAATCGAGTCAATTGAAATTATAAGGACCAAATTGACAAAATGACCAAAGTATAGGGACTACTATATTAATATTTCCTTAATTTTTTATTTCCATAAAATTGATTTCCTGATATTATTTTTAACAAAAAATGATCTTATCATCTCTTTTATACTTGCTGGTATATATTTTTTTCTTTTTATCATTATGTTTTTATACTATTTGCATTAGTTTCAATCCCTTTAATCTTACTACAAAAAATAAAATAAGTGGAACTATATCAAAACTATAGGCTTATATATATATATATTTAAAATCTAAAGAGAGGTCATTGTAATTTACCCTATGCGTTGGACCTCACCGTTTAATATGTCAATTGTGGGTGAGTTTGGGATAAACAAATAAATAAATAAATAAATAAAATAAAAAATAGAAAAGTTTTTTTGAACCTTTTTTTTTTATTATTTTTTAAAATTTTTTAAACTTTCAAGTTCTTATAGCGTGGAAGAATCTTAAAATTAAAAAAAATAAAAATAAAAAATATATAAAAAGGGGTAAACTATGAATACACTCCGATGATGTTTGCTTAAGATACTAATTGTTCATGTACTTCTGAAAATTACTTTTCACCTCTTAAAATTTCTAATCGTATAACAAATAATTTTTTTCATTAATCAACCATTAAGTCAATTAACAATTTTTAATGATATTAGCAATATATTTCAATTAACAATCCTGGTAATTTTATTGTTGTATAGAAGAAGAGTTAAATATATATTTTTTTCTGTCAATTCTATTAAATAACAAATTCTGACAATGAAATATTTGTAATTTTCATAACCGTTGGGGGTAATTTATTAGATGTATTTGTAATTTATCTAAATTTTTTTTACTAAAGCCAATAAAACCAAAAACAACAAATTCTTTTGCCTTTTTTTTGTTTTTATTTAGGGGATTTTTTTCAATTTTATTATTATTTTGATTTGTCAAGTAGAATCTAATGTACACATTTTTTTTAAAATAAAAAAATTAATTAAAAATAAAAAAATCATAAAAAAAGCTAATTTCAAACACACCTATGCAAGAGTTGAGAGAGAAAATTTGTATGAGAGAGTCCATGAAAAATAAATCAGAGTTGGCATATCTCATAATTTTTTTTACTTTCTTTATTGCTCTTTAAATATTTATTTATTTGATACTTACAATATTTAACGAGAAAAAAAAATTAAAAAAATAATTTTATGTACAAGTGAGTCAAGTTCGACTCCTGGCGAAGTGAAATGCTAGGTATTTTCCAGTGATTCTCTTCGAGACCTTGTGTTATACTCCAATTGAACCTTGGCCTTGCTGGGGTGGTTGGTGAGCTTTACTTTCTTTACTGCTTTTAAATATTTATTTATTTGATACTTACAATATTTAATGAGGAAAAAAATAAAAATAATAATTTTATGTACAAGTGAATCAAGTTCGACTCCTGGGGGCGTGAAATGCTAGGTATTTTCTAGTGGTTCTCTTCGAGACCTTGAGCTAAACTCCAATCGAACCTTGACCTTGTTGGGGGTGATTGATGAGTTTCACTGATGTCTCGGTGGTGGGTCCTTTCTTATGGGTTGTGTTAAATTAGGCGGACAACCTGTTACCCCTGTGCTTGGGCCCACAGAAGTCATGATAATACTTCAGAGTATCATTTTTCCTTGTTGAAAAAAAAAAGAAAGATAAAAAGATAAAAGGAAAATAATATATAAGCTCACTTTTTAGATTCATTTTTTAGATCTATTAATGTGGAAATGAGATTATTAATTAATGATTAGAGAAGATAAGAGAGAGAAAGTTATTTGCATATTGTAATTGGTTGTTGTAGACGTCCCCGAACGCCCCGGGAGGGTGCGACTCCCCCCGTTTCGTTCGCTCGCGGGTCTCCTACAGTTCAAGGACTCAAATGTCACGGTTCTTAATCTTGAACCAAAGAGTCCAAATCCGGCAAATCGTTTTTGAAAACAAATTTTTTGAAAGAAGTGCCAAACATGGACTGCTTTGCTAGATACAGAGTCGCCACCTAAATATTTTATTTTTGAGAAATTTAGGAAACCCTGACTCGTTTGCCTAAGGCCACGTGTCCGTCATCACCAAAGTTGCCTCGGCTCGGGAACTTGGGTACGATTGGGGAAGGTCACTTCGTGAGCACTCCCGCTCGCCCGGTCAAAGACCGGCCTCTACTAACTATGATATCTATTTTTGAAAACATTGTGTGCTCTTATTCCGGTTATTAGCCTAGATTTACTATGTGATGCGCACAACATACAAGTATAGACTGGATCGCCTGAATTGGAACAAAACACTTCATGTTTGTTTTTGAAAATGGTTTGATGATGCTACTCGCAAGTAGGCTAAGACATGGATTTGCCACCCTCGGGTGGGCTTAAGAAAAAAACATGATTTTGCCACTATCTAGTGGGCTTAAAACAAACATTTGATGAATTGTTCCAATCCAAATAACCCAACCTTCACCCACAGGCATTCAAGGCAGTTATATCACATAAGCAGTTAGCCTCATAGTAAGCATGCTATTCATGGTAGTCACTCACACGCATGCAAGGATGCTAAAGCATAAAAAACTCACCGAGTACTCCAAGCCAAAACAGAAGCTCATTAGAAATCCATGCATGATCCTAGATACACAGAATTGCCTAATGCAACATATGCAAGGATGCAAACTATAGCAGGCTCGGCTATCCTAAACATGGCATATGGAATGCTACAGCTAACATGTATTCAACTTGGAATTGAAATACAAATGCAGTTAGTATGATGCGCCGAGCTCGGTGCATGCAAAACAGATGAATGAATGCAAACATGCTATCATACTTTATGCTAATTGAAACATGTTCTAATCTAACCATCATAAGCAGGTAAATAAAAGGGAAGAAAGACGTGGGGTTGGAAGACATACATCACACTCACGCACACTTATTACAATTATGCCTTCGCGCAGAGGGTTCGAATAAATATACAGTCCCGAATAAAAGAATAGTACAGTCCAAATAATACAGTCCAAATATGTACAAATTCCTAATTAATTAACAAATTAACTAAGAAAACAATAAACTGGCATGCAAGCCAGGGACTGCCTTGATTCCGCTCCGGATGATGAATGATGCATGTCCGGGTTGCCTTCGCGCGGAAATCCACTGCGATGCCCCAATTAGCCTCTGTTTTGCAATTGTTCTTGGAAAGCGCGCCAAGCCTCGGAAGACTGCTGATTCTTGATTTTGCTGTAACAGAGAGCAGGAAAGGGGCATAGCAATGTATTTTCACAAATGTATGCATGCCTCGATCCTCGTGCCACCAATCACGCATCTCGATGCATGATGGCCGAGGAGTCGATTTGCACAATTCAATATGGAATGAATGCACATGAAAACACAACAAAACCTAACTCTATCATGGGTAATCCGGAGTGTCGGTGACTGGGGAATTGAGACACGTTCGGTCACTCGGAGTACGAAACGCCCCTCGTTTCCCGTGCTCGGGCTAACTCCTATCCCAAGCACAATGCAATATGCATGACATGCATGAATGCAAACTAAGATACAACCTAACATGCACAATGTTATGAAATGGCATACACGATGCACGAGGTAACATGGCATACACAATGCACTAATATACAACCTAGCATACACAATGCTATGAAATGGAATGGCATACACAATGCAATATGAACTTACACCAACATGAGTGGACCTCAGCCACACTCACATAGGAGGCCATGAGATGAAAATGAGACAACTCGAAGTGTGTGCACGCGTGCACGCCAACCGAGGACCGAGCCTACGGCACGGAATGCCACTCTAACAAGACATGGCAAAACATGGAATATGGCATACTATCATGCAAATTTTAGAGGCAAAATGAGATGCAAAACAGCCCCGAAACATAGAAAGATGGCACCCGATGCATGGAACGAGTCCCGAAACATGAAATTAGGCATACGGAATGACCTATAGCTATGCAATGCATGCATTGTTTGAACATGAAGTGTAAAGACAGAAGCAAGGAAACCCCAAAACAAGCATGTTTACAGTTTTAAGCAAGGCCAAACAGGGAACACAAATGGGGCTAAGCTAGCATACAAAAATGGACCTGCAAGAAAGGTGATGAAGCAAGTCACAAATTCTGGCCCCAAAAAGAGAAGGGGCCTTCTACAATATTGAAGAGGGGACAAAAATATGATGTTTTACAGTTTATGACAGGCCTCAAAAACATATATAAGTATGGAAAAATTCTCATGCAAGAAATGAGCGAACAAAGGGGCAAAGAAGCAAGTAGTGGCTGGAGGTCTCAAACAAGTGAGGGCCCTTCAACAATGTTGAAGAGGGCCCCAAAATATGGATTTTTACAGTTTAGCACCAGACCCAAAACAGTATACAAGTATGCTCAAAATACTATGCAAGATTAAGGCCGAAAGAGAGCTATAACACAAGGTATACAAAGGGTGTCTCAAACAACCATAGACCCTTAATGAAACATTAAGAGGGGGTCAAAATAGGGCCATTTTCAGTTTGGACCAAAGTCCAAAAACAGAGACACAATAGGCTAATAAATCATGCAAAAATGGGGGTACAAGAGGGATATAATGACAAGTGGCACATGGGAGCTCCAAAAAGTGATGAGCCCTTCAACAATGTTGAAGAAGGGCTCAAAATAAGCTACTTCACAGTTTAATACATGCATCAAAACAGATTATACATAGGCCAAAAATAATATGCAAGACAATGGCATAAAGAGGGGCAATGAAGCAAGTGCAAAATGGGGGCCTCAAACAGTGAGAGGCCCTTAATGAAAGATGAAATAGAGCTCAAAAAAATACTATATTCAGTTAGGGTCGGAGCCCAAAAGTGCAAGCAAGAATGGCTAATGTATTGAGCAAGAATA
The DNA here is from genome assembly GCA_036172215.1 of Camellia granthamiana. NCBI lineage: Eukaryota > Viridiplantae > Streptophyta > Magnoliopsida > Ericales > Theaceae > Camellia > Camellia granthamiana. Next base: position 21,843,043 of record CM069906.1, on the reverse strand, counting down.
GGACCAAAAAGAGGAGAAATGTACTCACCCTTGAAGACCAAACTTTAGCAAACTTTTGGCTTGAGAAATGGTGCCTCCAAAGCTCTGAGAAGGCCCTCCAAGCTGCTGGAATGGAGGTGGTGGTGTGGTGCTAGGTGGTGGTGTAGAAAATGGTGTAAGAATTAAACGGTTTTGATGGTTAAAATATAGAGAGAGAGAGATTGTATATAGGAGACTCAAACCAAAATTTTCTAACCCTTTTTCCAGAGCTGGGGGGGTCTGTTATATAGACATAAGAGGGTGAAAAAAGAGGGGGAAAAATGGGGGGGAAATGAAATTCAAATTTCCCCCCAAAATTGGCCTAAAGGGAGATAAAGGGGGAAGTGATAGCTGTGGTTCTCAAACCGAAGAGAGCCCTTCAACAAAGTTGAAGAGGGGCTCAAAATAAGACACTTTGTAGTTTATGACAAGCCACGAAAATAAATACAAGTAGGCCTAAACTATCATGCAAGAAAATGGCATACAAAGGGGCGAAGAAGCAAGTGGCAGTAGGAGATCTCAAACAGCAAAAGCTCCTTAATCAAACATGAAAAGGAACTCAAAATATGACTATCTCAAGTTCGGGTCGGAGCCCAAAAATGTAGAATTAAGGTTCGGGAGCCAAAACACGTAGTTCGGGGCCCCGAAAGTGGGCTGTTAGGCACCGGAAGCGGTGTCCGACCACGAAGTCGGTCTCTCGGACCAGAGTGTGCCTCAAAAGGGAGGAAATAAGGTGTGTGCCAAAAACCGGAGCAAACAGAGGTGGTTAAGCTGTCCCGAACCGAGGCACACGGCCAACAGCTCCGAAAAACCGGGAACCGGGCTCCAAACGGGAAAAATGGCCTACGACCACAAAACGTAGCCTGCGGCCACTGAGAGATGGTCTACAAGACCTCTCCCTCCCTTCGGGAAGAGAAAACAGAGAAAACAGGGCCTGGTTCGCAAACCGAGGCAAAGCACAAAAGAGTCCGGAAGTCCGGAGGCAAGGCTCGCAGCCGGGACTCCGCAACCTCAGAACGAGCACAATATGCAACATCACCAAGCGCTCAATCGGTGACGTCTGAGTCTTAAGGTCGGTCAAAAATGGGGTGTCTACAGTTGTCACATCATTCAATTTAGAAAATCAATTTAATTTTTAAATTTGAATAACAATGTTCAAAAGATAATAGAAAAGAAAGCTCAACAAATCTTAGCGAAGAATGAATAATTTAAAAAATAAAAAAAAATAAAATTGTATAGGTGTAGGAGAGGACCTTTTCTAGGTGGTAGTTAATATGGGGAGATGGGGAGCCACAACAATTATGAAGGCAAATGGATGAGAGATATGACAAAGAAAATGTGTTCTACCAGGTCGGATGCATGAAATATACAATTTAAAAAATATTTGTATAAGAAAAGGTTAATTTTACCAAGATTTCTTTAACTATTAGTAAATATCGTTTTGATCCCTTCATTAATGAACTCGTACATATTAACTCTATCAATTATGAAAATCGAACAAATATACCCAATTTGAAGGTGGTCCAGATGGGGTGAAACAAATACATTTTTATAATTGAGTAAATCAAAATGCACTGGTTCATAGATGAGAGGGTCAAAATGATATTTATTAATAGTTGAAGTAAGAGAAAGTCGGCCAAAATGCTCCCGTCAAAAATTTTAACCAAAGTAAGGGCAAAGAAAGAAAACAATCACACTACATATTTAAAATTTTCACTCATAATTTTATTTAGAATTATGAATGTATAGTCTAAATTTAATCAATAGATGATGAACCCACAATGCACCATTTGAATCTCAACCCTTTATTTATTTTCTACATAGGTTTTTTCAAATGAAAAACTAACACCAAATGGGTTAACTATCCAATGAATAGAGAAAAAACATAATACAACAATTAATGAATTCTTTTCTCATAATGCGAAAATATAAATAGGGTTTATTATTTTTTAGTTTCCAAAGTATGTGATTTGTGTTGTTTTGGTTCACAGTGTACAAATTGTATCAATTTAGTTTTTATGGTATAAAAAAGAATTTCAATTTTGTTCCTAAACCAAACTATGTAGGTAGATGTTGTTAATGTTGGGGTTTGATGTGGAAACCAAATTTAAAAAAAAAAAAAAAATACAATTTTGAATCTCCAAAGTGTGCAATCTATGTTATTTTGGTCAACTTTTTAAAATTCAATTCAATTATTAATGTACAAAAAGTATTCATATATGATCACCTAACCTAATTTACATAGATAACATCCCTTGAGACTTCTAATTTTTTTAGTTCAATATATTGGGGGACGAAATGAAAATATTCTTTTATATTGTGAGTGCTAAAATCTAACCACACAACTAATACTTTGATCTTCCAACTAGAATTCTAGAAACAAAGTCGATGAACACATGACTGTTGCTGAGATCCATTCTTGCAAGATAGAAAGAATAACTAACCTGGTTGCTTGTCAACTAAGAGGGCTCTCTGATGATAAAATCAGTAATTAACTCGCGAAATACAATTGCGCAGAGTAACAATAAGTACAAAATCTTATGTATTAATACATATCTCACACTCATGATACAGTTGCGCACAGTAACAATAAGCACAAAATCTCATGTATTAATACATATCTCTCACTTATGGGGTGTCTGCCTTATATGGAGTGTGTAGTCTCTCTATAATGATCATATTCCAGTCAAACACTTATTCCCTTGAGGAACAACAAGTCATCTAAGACTTATCTCTCCTAGTTGGATTAGGACTTAGCTCTCTGAAGAGTCTCATCTTACCCACCCTAGAAGTCAACTCTCAATAGGACTCTTGTCCCATGCCAATTATCTCGGACGAGGCGGTGAACTACTTTCACACCTCGACCAATCACACTTCGCTATGTGGCACCTCAGTTCTCAAGCCTAGCTATGTGGATGAGATAAAAATTATGTCCACATGCCTACCCTTAGCTCTTATTAGTTGGGGAAATGTAAGGTGATAAGAGCAACAATTGGCTGAATTACCATCATGTCGGCCATCTACTTGTACATTGCTTGCCTCTAGCCGAGGTCATGGCGAACATTATTTAGGTTGATGCCCTCACCCCTCATGGGTTTTATTTACCTCGCCTGAAAACAACATCTTAAGGCTAACTTTTGTTACCTTAGATGCACTGAATAGATGGTACTCATTGCCTCGGCTTTACATTAGACAGTTTCATTAACTTTGTCGGCCAATCGTTTGCCACACCCTCTCAGTGTGCCTAAGTTAATTTGCTCAATTTCTCATTGAAACAACTCATCAACCAAGTTGGCCAATCGTCCCACCACACCCTCTCGGTGTGCTTAGGTTGACTCGTTCAGGGGTTATTTCCAGCCCAAGGGTTGTTCCATTCGAACTAGTTTCATTCAAGGGTTGTTCATTTCGAATTTGTTTCTTTCATGGGTCATTCCCTTATAACTTGATTTGTTCACCGTATCATCGCCAACTCTCTTTACGTGTCCTTGGACAGTGTTAGGATCTATCTAGTTCAACTTCGTTCTCACAAACAACACCAAATTGTAGGGACTAAAATGTGACTACACAACCAGTACTATAATCTTCCTCTTGGAATTCTGGGAACAAAACCAATGGGCACATGACTACTGCTGAGATCCATGCTTGTCAGAACGAAAGAATAACTAACAGTTGCTCATTAATCGGAAGGGCACTTCAATGATAAAATTAGTAATAGTTGGTGTTTTAGCAAGGAAATAAAATTGTCAAGAAGACATTGTTGAAGATAAGACTTACTACTGATCTCACATTTTTAATAATTATTATTATATTTATTGATGGTTGATTGTTGAGGAATGTTGTCGATGATGAAATAGATCTGTAATGGATAAGATTTCCTATTAGATTTGTTTAAGAATAGAATTTTTTCAAATTTGTTAAACATTAACGACCTTTTTGATCAACTTAGAAGTTCAAAGTTTTATTCAAAGATTGATCTTAGGTCAAGCGACCATTAACTATGAGTCAAGGACGCGGAAATACCGAAGACTATGTTTCGGACTAGGTATGGTCACTACGAGTTTATAGTAATGCCATTCGGACTAACCAATGCACCAGCAGTATTTATGAGTCTAATGAACAAGATCTTTACACCATATCTCGACCAGTTTGTAGTGGTGTTTATTGATGATATTGTAATATATTTAAGGTCCGAAGAGGAGCATGAAAAACATTTGAGGATTGTTCTTCAAGTCCTTAGAGATAACTAGTTGTACGCCAGAGCAAGTAAATGTGAGTTCTGGTTAAAAGAAGTAAAATTTTTGAGACATGTAGTAACTGAGAAAGGAATTGCGGTAGATTCAACCGAGGTAGAAATAATCTTGAATTGGAAGCAACCAAAGACTGTGTCGGAAATCCATAGTTTCTTAGGATTAGATAGGTACTACTAGATGTTCATTCAAGATTTCCCTAAACTAGTCAAGCCAATGATGCATTTGACGCAGAAAGGAGTAAAGTACGAATGGAATGAAGCTTGCGAAAAGTCTTTTTAGGAATTGAAAACGAGATTAACTAGCTCACCAATACTAATCATTCTAGAACGAGATGTATGGTACACTGTCACGCCCCCCAAAATAATACAATAGGCCAACCAAGACAATAAGTGAATGACAGTAGGAATCAGAGTATGAAGTCCTTCTATTACAAGAGATCTAATTATATAAGAAAGTGACATATACAATAATACATTCATGAGCCTGTACCTAAATCTACAGCATATATCACAGCATGAGATAGAGCTAGAAGTAAAACAAAGAATAAATGCCCTAAAGGCTTAAAACCCTTATCAAAAAGAGCCGATAATCTATACAATGTCGCAACGCACCATCTTTCTTTTTGACAAAAAGAGCCGGTGCTCCCTAAGGTCAAGTAGTAGGGCGAATAAAACCCTTATTTAATAATTCTTGGAGTTGAACCTTCAATTCACTCAACTCGACAAGTGCAAATCTATACGATGCCATAAAAATCAGTGCCGTACTAGACACTAAATCAATAGAGAACTCGATCTCCCGATAAGATGGTAAACTGGTAAGATCTTCTGGAAAAACATCAGGATATTCACAAACTACCCCTGGCAACTCAAATCGGACTTTATCACACTCACTACTCAAGAAGCTGGCAAGAAGGCAACTAAGCTCACTCCGCCCACATGAATCATACACCGGTGATAAGACCCTATCCACCCGGTCTCCCAAGAAATAAAACCAATCACCGCTCAAGGTACATATAGTAACCCTTTAATGGTAGTAGTTTATAATAGCCAGATAGGATGACAACCAGTCTATACCCAATATAACGTGAAAACTAGACATATCAATCAACACAAATGCAAAAAGGAGTCGGCGACCGGTAACCTCTATGTCACAACCCCGACACCCTGCTTCAAAACAGCCTCACTACCAATAGGTGATTCTACATAGATAGGAGATGCTAACTGAGCCAACTCTAACCCCAAAGCCAATGCAAATGCAGACGATATAAATGAATGGGATGCACCCGTATCAATCAACACATTAGCAACTGAATTGCCAAACAAGAAGGTACCTCTCACTACTGAAGGTACTGGTACAAGATCTGGCGCGGTAACAGCATACATACGCCCTGTAGGTCTCTGCTCAACCTACTCACCCCTCGGAGCATAAGCCCGATGCACTGATTAAGCCGAAGAGGCTCCCTGATTGGCCCTTGAGGCCTGTGCTGACTGTGTCGACTAGTGGCTTTGTGTCTTCCTTGAACCAGACGCACCAGATGTGCCATCCAATTGAGGACAAAACCTCTTCATGTGGCCCGCCTACCCACACTGATAACAAGTGAGCGGCTAGCCTCTCTCCTGACTCTGGCCTTGAGAACGAGCCGAAGACGGTGCAGATTGTTGCCCTTCTCCTCTCTGCGGGCAAGCTGGAGACTTGTGGCCCAACTGGCCACACTTGCAACAAGTAACATCTCCTTGACCATCTCTTCCAGAACCCGAACTCAGCACTAGAAAGGCAGACCTCAACTATGCTCCCTAGGACTGTTGTGGGTTGGAACCCTCTACCTCTTACTGTCCTCCTGAACATCCTAACTCCTCCTAGAGCCCTTCATCTTCTCCTCCTCCATTTGCATCACAGTCTCAAGATGAGTCGCCGCCTTCACAAGGTGTCCATAGTCTCTAATCATTGACCTGGCTACTTTAAACATGAGCCCAATCCTCAAGCTCTTCTCAAACTTCAAACAACGGCGCTCCTCAGTCGCCACTAACTCTAGTGCAAACCTAGAAAGGCTAGTGAATGTGGCCTCAAACTCGGCCACCGGAGTGTTCAATTGCACAAGCTTGGAGAACTGGTCTCTCAACTTCTCCCTAACCGTGGGAGGTAGAAACTTGTCTTGGAAAGTGCTGACGAAAGCCTCCCAAGTCACCCTAATGTGCCCATGTGCATACTTCCACCACTAACCCGCATCTCTTTTCAGCTGGAAGGATGCCAAGGTCACTCTTAACTAGTCGTCTTTGATGCCAAGCATCTCGAACGTTTTCACTATCTGCTCCAACTACTCATTTGCCTTCAGTGGCTCCTTGGGATCACCCAAAAACTCATCCGAATTCGACCGGAAAAACTCTCGCTTCAAGAAAGACGACCCTGCCTCAGCTACTTGGGCCTGGACTTGATTCTCAACCCTAAGAATGTCTATAGACTCCTGCAATGCTTCGACCATCTCATGGGCTAAGGCGTTCATAGCCTGTTGACCAACTGGTTCGACCACATTAGCTTGACCAACCCCTTCTTCTTGTGCCGGAATCTCATCTGATAATGGTACTTCATGCCCCTTAGGCCAACCATGCCTACAACCACCACGTCCATGTCCTAACATCCTAATGAAGGTAACAAAAGATATTAGCACATTTACAAATGTGCCGAAGCTAACTCACTCACATCCTAAAGCAGTGGACAACAGTAATTTACTCCACATAAGCACGTATTCACGTAAACAAATATGAATTTCATTCCCGGATAATGACCGTCCCGCAGCATTGCCAGAGTTCTAATTAGAAACAGCAGTGATCAAGTGCCTTTCTCATATGACTCCTAGAAACCCGTAGACTCAATCAACATCCTAGAAATTAGATTTCATACCCATATAATCACATAAACATGTTATCACATAGCATTGTAAACATATAAACATCTCTGTCAAACGAGATAAACCCATTGTGGTACTAACCACTTCCCACGTACTCAAAGTATTCAAACCCGATACGCTCTAAGACTAAATTGTCACGCCCCCAAAATAATACAATAAGCCAACCAAGACAATAAGTGAATGACAGTAGGAATCAGAGTATAAAGTCCTTCTATTACAAGAGATCCAATTATACAAAAGAGTGGCATATACAATTATACATTCATGAGCCTGTTCTTGAATCTACAACATATATCACAGCATGAGATAGAGCTGGAATTAAAACAAAGAATAAATGCCCTAAAGGCTTACATCTTTCCAAGATAGTTCTTGGTTACAACAAAAGTAGACTTTCAATCCAATACATTTAAAGCCCTTTGGTTGTACAAAAGTTAAGTACAAAAATAATAAGATTGAGCCTTTAGTTCCACAGTCCTCCCAAGCTAAGTCCTAGGTAGAGGTATATCACCAACACCTGAAAATAGTTTTCCCAAACAAGGTGAGCCAAAGCCTTGTAAAAGCAATCTAACACAATATATGAATCTTAACAAAGTTATAAATATGATGCACATATATAATACCGATGACAAAATTATTTACAACTCGTTTGCAAACCGTGCCATGCCAAGTTTTGTATCATAATTCATGTTATCTTAATCTCATTTTTATCTCATATGAGCTATTTCCATTTATCACAAAAACCAAACTGAGGATACAACTCAAAAGTTCTCAAAACCATATAATCATCACATAAACACTTCCATTTTCCATTTTACGAAAATTTCATCCGTTGGAATCAGCACCCATGTATACACAACATTTCGGGACTTTCACCCTGGACACACAGGCCAAGTTAATTCAATGGAGTCCATCTCCTTTGTCCTCCTAAACAACGGAGTACATCCCATTTCTTCTTCCAAACATCATACATATACAATGTATTAAAACACATAGTCATATTCAATCACAACCGATAAGAGATTAGTTTTAATTCACCTAATCCTCATGCAATTTTTACAACAATCATAGCTATCATCCACCAATAGCCTAAAACAGTTATTTCTAAACAGATATACAATCTTTTCAACAGATAAAATTATCTAAAATTTCATAGGTGGGTGATAACGCAAATTCAACTCTACCATTAACATAAACCCTCATCCAATTTCATTATTCCCAATACCAATTTCATTATTTTATACAAAATAACAATTTGAACAATTTAAGGCAAAACTCCATTTCTTTCCAAAATCCACCACAGGTATCAAAATCAACAAATTTACAACAACACAACTCCCACAACCATTTTAAACACATACATTTGAAAACCCCTCTTTGATATTAAACTAAAACCCTAGGTTTTTCAGAATCATCTCAAATTCCAAAGTTTCTTACACATTAACAAATAACTAAGTTAAAAATCATATGAGAGTGTAGAAAATCCATACCTCAAGTTTAGAAGATCAAGGGAGAAGTGGAGAAACTCCAAAGACACCGAAACCAGGGTTGATTCAGATCAAAACGTAGCTCTTGAAGTGCTCTACCTTTTTAACAAAGGCACAAGGATGGAGAAATCACTAGATCTAGATGAAAAAGTAGAGAGAATGTAGGTTTCAGAGAGAGAGAGGGTCTCAACTTTAGGGTTTTGAGAGAAATAGATCTCAAAAAGAGATAAAAAAGTGTGTTGCTGCGAACTGATATACGCACAGTCTGCTCGAGCACAAGAAGTGACACTTGAGTGCCAGACACAATAAGTTGTTCTGGTCAAGCGCAAGAAGTGACGCTCGATTGCATAATACACACTTCCAGTAGTTTTGCAGAGAACAGACCATCATTCGAGCACAAGAAGAGCCGCTCAAGCTAAGCCCACTCGAGCGCAGAAAGAATCGCTTGAGCGTAGAATACACTCTTCCAGTAGTTTGCAGACTTGCAAAAGTACTGAGAGTTTGCAAAGCCTGCTCGAGCGCAAGAAGTGTCGCTCGAGCGGAGGGGCAAAAATTTAGGCAACAAAAGTTTAGAAACTAAGCAACCAACTTGTTCCAAACACAACCACAACAACCTAATAGCCAAATTTAAAGCAACACAAGGAAAGCAAGATATGATCAACAATATAACACCATGAAACCCGAGTCCAGAACATAATAAGGGTCGGGTCAAAACCAGAATCGCTATATATCGTGTATTGTGATGCATCTAAGGAAAGATTAGGTTGCGTAGTCATGCAGAACGAAAAGGTAATAGCCTATGGTTACAAGCAGTTGAAGTCGCATGAGCGAAATTATCCAATGCATGACTTGAAATTTGCGGCCATGGTTTTTGCCCTAAAACAATGACGACATTACTTGCTTGGAGAACAGTTTGAGATTTTCACAGATCATAAGAGTTTGAAGTATCTGTTTACACAAAAGAACCTAAACTTGAGGCAAAGACAGTGGATTGAGTATCTTTGTCACGCCCCAAACCCGCCCCTAAAAGTTTGGGCATGACCCATTCGAAAACAGGCACTAAACCTGTTATACATATCATATGGGGCCTGAACGGAAGCATCCAATAATATAAAATACATAGAATAACATCCATTGAGCTATTCCTAACATGCCAGGATCTCAACATCACACTAAATATTATACAGAAAGTTCGCATACATATGCCTCGACCCATTTCTACAAATAGGCGTATAACAAAAATATTAATGAAAAGAAATTAAATACAATCAACCATCAACGGACGTCCAGAGTGTAAATCAACACTCAACAAGACTGTACATGATGCACGGCTTCAGGTGGTGCCTGGACGCATTAAAGTTGACAAGAGGAACACAACTCTTAAAGGTTAGGACTGATCTCCTGGTTGGTTACCTACAAGAGACAGACAAAATATAGAATGAGCGAACTCAGTGAATAATAGTACATAAATAATGTAATATTTTACCTGAATAACCAAACATGTAACTGTAGATACATATGATTAATTACATGCCGTGATTATTTCCAAAATAGCCATAGTCGAATTTCCTTCACAGAATGGCTTTAAGCCCAGTTTATACAGAACAGCCATAGGCCTACAGATGCAGAACGACCATGGGTCCAGAAATAACGGTAATAATAGAAACAACACTAATAGCAGAAATAACAGAAATAACAGATCTACAGAAATAACAGAACGCATAAGCATGAGTAACAGAACGCATAAAGCGTGGATACAGAAATAACAGATGTATGGACTCAAGAGGTGGCTCGTACGGATTCTAGAGGTGGCTCCCACCAAAGTGTAGCACTTAGTTCCGTACAGCACTTTGCTCCATACCAGAAAATATTAGAATGACCTAACGGTCCAGAAATATCATAAACATAATCTTATCAGAAACAGAGTCTTATGCATTTCTAGATTCCAAACCATTTTCGTAATCATTTTCATAATCATTTCCATATTCAGTTTTTGCATAAGATCATATGTGGTACACCCATTAGCCATCAGATCAGATAGGTCCAAAGACCACAACAGATAGGTCCGAAGACCACTACAGATAGGTCCGAAGACCACAACAGATAGGTCTGAAGACCACAACAGATAGGTCCGAAGACCACAACAGATAGGTCCGAAGACCACAACAGATACTAACAGCCATGGTATTGTTACCCCCGGGCGAGGGCCATAGGCCACGGTATTGTTACCCCCCGGGCGAGGGCCATCCGGACTAAGGGTGCCACAAATACTTTTTAGAAAACTGAACATTCGTTCGTTCATTTCCAACATATCATAGCTTTTCAAAAATCAATCATTTCGTATCATGGTATGCTGAAAATACATAACATAAGTTTAACAGAACGTTGTTGATAACTGTTAACACAAGACAACATAGTTTATAGCTTGCACGCTTTCAGAAATACATACGTACTACAATTCTGTAATGTATATAGATACCATTACATCAACAGGCCAGAATAACTTATAATCCAACTTTACAGTGTTAATAGCTGTATGCAATTCGTATACAGAAGTATGGGTAATTCATAGGATGGTATATTGACAATAATCAATAGTCATAACTCAAAATGTGGAGTAGGTTCAGAATCATACCGATGTGTGCTAACTCTTTCATGTTCACATCAATTCTCAATCAACAAACACGTTACCATATTAGCTCACGAAAAATAGAATGCTGTTAACAATATTCTTAATGGTAAACAAGACATATCTGTACATTTGTAGTACTATTACTCACAGTGTTCAGGTGCTTGGTCCGCCCCTGTAGCTGACCCTATACAATTCACGTAAGTCAAATATAATTCATCGTAGTCTATTCAATTCAATATTAATTAACACAATATAGTCCGACAAAGCCAACACCACTTAATTCATTAAAACCATTTGCAATTCAACATAATGCAAAATAAACCCTTGAATCTCATTTCAATATTCCAAAACTGAGGTCATATCATCCATGTCAGTCATAGATTATTTCTCTGATTTTTCCTTTACATGATAGCATGAATTCCAACATTTATAACAAAGTTCATTCACAAAATTTCAAACATAATTTCCAAGTATCACCAAATTTCAATTAAACTTGTATATACATAATTCAATACCTCAATTTCATTATTCTACTTTCAATTTGGGTCAAATCTTTGGTTATCATCCTTAAGCAACTTAGGGTTTCAAGAAAACAATGAGATTTCAAAAAATAATCAAACTTATTAACCCAACACTTTCTATTCCAATTTTTCCATTAATTACACATCTAGGACTCATAATTCATCATTTAAACCCATCAATTAACTCCCAACATCTTTAAACCATAAAACCCCCAATATTCAAACCGAAATTCCCAAAACCTCATAATTTATACATGACATAAATGAAAATTGCACCATTATACAAGGAAAATACCTCAAATCTATCTATAGGTGTAAATATTAAAGAGTATTCAACCCTTACCTCAACAATCAAGCAAAGGGGTGAGCTTGAGAAGAAGTCTCCACAAATCCAAGTTCTAATCGGGTAAAAACATTGATCCTCCCTTATTCTCCATCCTTGATGCCAAAACCATGGTGGATTGTTGGTAAAAATGGGTGAAATCAAAGGTTTGAGAGTTAGGGTTTCGGACTAAGGCAAAGAGGAAGGAAGAGGGAAGAAGAAACATATAAGAAATGGTCCAAAATCCCGTTTTTAAAGCTGCTGTCCCGTAATTCCCGCTCGAGCGGACTGATTTCCGCTCGAGCGGACCTGCCCTCAGCACAGATTCCGAAACTTTGAACAGGTATAACTCTCCCATCCGGACTCCGTTTTAGGTCGTTCTTGTGTCCAAATTGAAGCCCCGGAAATAAGCTTTCCAATGGTTCAAACCTCACATCTAAATTCAAAGTGTGGAAACAGAAAAGGGCAAAAGAGTGACGGCTGATCGTAAGGTAACTATCCGAATTAAATTCTTTGGTCCAATCTTACTTTACCATCATATTACCACCTCAACCAATCCCTCAAAATAAGGTAAGAACATTCCAAATACATTAATAAAATATCAAAACGAGCGCACGTGCCTCAGAAGTACAACTCAACCTGGAGGCCGGCTCGAGCGCCAACTCTTCCGCTCGAGCGTGCAGACCAACAAAGCCGTCCGCTCGAGCGTAAACTCCCCCGCTCGAGCGGAGAATCACAACTCCCAGAATCTCAGGCCGTCTGCACAATTGCTGGAAACTCCAAAAGTCCGCTCGAGCGGTAACTCTTCCGCTCGAGCGGAGGGAAAAGTTTTGGGTCGTCACAATCTTGAAGACTATCAATTTACTCTCTTGTATCATTTCGGTAAGGCTAACATAGTAGTAGACGTGTTGAGTCTCAAGAGCAGGGGAATAATAGCTAGATTAGCAGTGAAAGAGTGGGATGTGATTAAAACTCTCAATGAATTTGGGGTTCAAGTGAAGGTTCAAGATGAGAAGGCGTACGTTGGCACACAAAATGTGATGCCTAAGTTAATAAGTGAAGTGATAGAAGCTCATGATCACGATCAAGAAGTAGTTTTCATTAAGACAAGCTTGGAATTAGGTGGACACATGCCCAACTGGTCAATTCACTTAGATGGAATACCAAGGTAGGTATTTGTGTCGAATAGTGAACCTCTTAGAGAAAGAATACTCAAGGAATTTCATCACTCGACATTTGCAGTACATCCAAAAGGGACTAAAATGTACCAAGATTTAAAGCGACAATATTGATAGAGTGGTATGAAGAAGGATGCGGCTAAGTTTGTGGCGAGATGCCTTACATGCCAACTGGTGAAAGTAGAACATTAGAAACTAAGAGGAATGTTGCAGCCTCTACCAATAGCTGAATGGAAGTGGGAGCATGTGACGATGGACTTTATGACTGGATTACCTAAAACCCTAAGGGGCCGGATGCTATTTGGGTTATAGTGGGTCATCTAACGAAAACCATGCATTTTCTACCTTACAAGATAACTGACACCTTTTTAACCTTGGAGTCCTTATGCAACCTTTATATTCGAGAGATCGTTCGATTACACAGAATCTCAGTAACCATTGTATCACACCGCGACCCATGTTTTACTTTCCGATTTTGGGGAAGTTTGTGAGAAACCTGGGCACCGAGTTGTGTTGTAGTATGACCTTTCATCCACAGACAGATGGGGAATCTAAGCGCACCATCCAAACACTTGAAGATATGTTGAGAGCTTGTGTAATGGATTTTCAAGAAAATTTGGAGCGACACCTTCATTTAATTGAATTCTCGTACAACAACAGTTTCCAAGCAAGTATTGGGATGGCACCTTTTAAAGCATTGTATGCGCAACCTTGCCGATCGTCGATTTGTTGGACTAAAGTGGGTGAAGCAGGTTTGATAGGACCCGAGCTTGTTCTAGAAACTACCAAGAAAGTCAAACTTATCTGACAATGATTGAAAATAGCTCAAGACCACCAAAAGAGTTATGCAGATAAAAGAAGAAGGCCTCTAATGTCGGTGATCATGTGTTTTTAAAAGTTCAAGCTCAACGTAGAATCATACGTTTTGGGAAGAAAGGGATGCTCTCGCCTCAATGTATCAAACCTTTTGAAGTATTGCAACGAATTAGAAAAGTTACATACAGATTGGTTTTACCTCCGCAGTTGGCTGGAATACACATCTTTCACGTATCTATGCTACGAAACTACTTCACGGATCCATCACACGTCATCAATTGGGAGGAAATTAGTCTTGATAAAGATGTTACTTTGAAGAAGGGCCCATAGCAATTCAAGACAGACGAGAAAAGAACCTCAAGGGCAAGACGGTCCATTTAATAAAGGTTCTTTGGCGTCATCGATGGATTAAAAAGACCACTTGGGAGCGCGAGCACTTGATGAGGGCAAACTACCCGCAGTTGTTTCAAAACAATGTCTAATTAATTTTTAGGGACAAAATTTGTTTAAGGCAGATAGGTTGTGAGGCCCCTGACTTTGGTAATTTCTTTTTGTTTACCTTTACTTTTAAATTATTTCAATGTAGACCTGCAATTTCTTAATTAATTTCAATTTTAACCCTAGAGTCGAAAACACCCTAGAGTCGAAAACACGCGCCCACCAAAAACTCACAAACCCTAATTGAACTCGGGAACTTAGGGATCATTTCCAAAATCCTAAAAATAATTAAATTAATTCCCTAATTATATTTTCCACTCAAAACCCTAGATTTCTAGTTCTCATTATAATCCGTCGATTAATTCAAAACAAAGAAATCTTAACCGAAATAAATTTCCAAATCCTAATTAAATTAAATACTACACTTAATTAAATGTTCCAATTCATAAATTAAGGCTTTAGGTCTCATATTTTTCTTGAATCACAAATTGACCCCAAGTTAGTACCATTATATATATGTATGTATACATACTTGTACCAATTTCCTAATTAAATAAGTTGTACATGAAAGATCTTTAGCACACAAAATTAATCAAAAAAGCCCTTCTAAATATACTTGATGGATGGCCACGCCCCCTCCCAGGATACCCTAGGATTTTCTAGGATATACTTGGTACAAAAATCCCTTGAATCTTGGAACAATTATGAACTCAGGTACAATTATAGATTTGCAGTATATATGTATAATATAGGATCCTTTTAAGTATGCCTTGCATACCATATGCAATGCTCCCAAGGGACCTTATTATGGGTGCAATAATTATTGAAAGAGGAAAGCAAGAAATGGTAAAAACCATGATAACACATTGGACAATGGTAGAAAGAATAAGAATAATACCCATCAACACACATTGGACAAAACCTTTTGAATCGTTTGTTTAACAAACGATAGGACTTGAATGCCTAATTTCTTAAATTGCCACCCCTTCTTTGGACCATCTCACATTGTTAATGTGCTACAAGTATGGTAATTGGTTTAGTGCACAAAGCTTACGCTTATAATTCTTGTGGAAAGATAGTTAATTGACCGCTCTCTGGATTTCAATTGTCCACAAGGACTTTGTGGGTTCCCTGCGAATGTTTGTTTGAGTGGGACAATACCAATTAGGATGATGATGATTCAACTTAATCATGATGAGTTTTTGAATTGTGGTAGTTAATGTAAACTTGTGGTCAAGTAAAAAACTGGATAATTTTTCAATGACTTATTTATTTGGTATTAATGTTGAAGTTACTTTTGTAATATAGAGGTTTATTTTTATGATAGCAAATAAGAACAACAGCCTGTCTTTTCTATTCATTCCCGAATTTCTCTTGTTTTAGCTTGTGCTTGGTGATGTGGATAGATAAATCTAGATGATGCCTAAAATGCTAAAGAATCATTTCATGATATGAAATATTATACCAAATACTGTGGTATCATTCAATTTCAGGTTATATGATATTCGTCGTATTTATTTGACAGTTTCTGAGTTTAAGCTAGCACATCTATAAGGGAATATGAGAGATGAAATGTGCTTTTCCCTATGCCTTGTTATGCAAGAATTTGATTTTCAGGCTTTTCTTTATGGTTTTAGTATGTTTGACTACTAGACAATATATAAAATCGGAAAATATGTCCAGAAAGTTATCCAGAATATGATGTGTGCTCTCGGTTCAATTCTATATAATATTCCTTCATTTCATGCTTGTTACTTCTCTTCCACTGATTTCCACAAACCAATTGCATTCCTTTTTCTTTCTTTGAATTTTTCATTTGAATATCATTAACTCTGTCTAACTTCCACAGTGGAAAGTTTAGAGTTTATGCAGCATAAAAGATATGTCTAAGTTCCTTATTTTATTGTCAAACTGTGTATAAAAATTAGAGTTAAAACAGGATAATTTTCACTTCTTAAAAGAAAATTGATTGTTGACATTGTTAATCAAATGTCTATAAGAAGTAGAGGATAGCTTGGATATTATAAAGCCTTCATCATTTATATGGCCATTTAATTCCAAGAAATACAGTCTTTGTAAAACACTACATGCTAGTATGATACCTAACTTATGCGTTATTGGCATGTTGTATCTTGGCATTGTTAATGTTCTAATATGGGATGAATGTTATGCAGTATACTTATATACTCTTAATTTTTGTAGGATCAAAGTAATGGCGTGTCGAGCTTAAAGAATGTTAAATGCAAGTTGTTGCATTGGGAGGGGACAAACTTGGTGGTTGCAAAAAGGTACATCATGTGACCCTTGGACCTTTGTGTTGGAAAGTATGGGTGAACCACGTAACAGTCAACGTACCGTTGTTTCTGTTGAAGATACTAAGCTGAAGCTAAAGCAGAATAGCAAATCTAATACTTCAACAGATTCTGTTACAATCAATGCTGCAACTGAATCAGTTATATCAGCTACACCAGAATCTGTTATATCAGCTACATCAGCAACTGATTCTGTTACACCAAGAAGGTTCATGACACCTCCAAAAAGATTCCCGAAGCCTCTGCTTCTTCAGCAACACAGTGATCAGTGTTATTCAGTTGTAACCAATTAGTGCTTATATACAACTCTATAAATAAGGCATTTGTAATGAACATCTGTAATTTCAACTTTTGAAAAATAATAAAAGAAAGTTCCTGTTTTCCACATGGTATCAGAGCATTTCTCTCTTACGAGTTGATTCATGGCTCCTTCACCTTCCTTATCTTCTCTTATGTCTTCAAATTCACTCCCTCCAAATCTCTCATTACTGATCTCCAATCTTTCTTCATTTATCACCATCAAGCTTGATGCATCAAATTTTCTAATTTGGAAAAATCAAGTGCAGAACATTCTTATTGCTACTAGTCTTCTCGGATTTGTTGATGGATCAATATCATGTCCACAACCAACACTGACAGATGCTTCTGGTTCAGAAAAAGAAAATCCTGACTATCTGCAATGGAAGGTTATTGATGCACACTTGCTCAGTTGCATCACTGCAACTTTGTCACCTGAAATCTATTCATCTGTTCTTCATCTTCATAGTTGCGCTGAGATCTGGACTGCCTTACATAAACGATTCACTTCGCTCTCACGATCACATGTTCATCAGCTGAAGAACAAGTTAAACAGCATTTCTAAAAAGACAGATTCCATGGAGACTTATCTTTCCAAGATTAAAGCATTGGTTAGTCAATTGGCTCTTGTCTCTTCCTTTATAGATGATGAAGATCTTGTTTTACTTACATTAAATGGCCTTCCTGATGAGTATGATGCCTTCAACACTACCATTCGAGCCCGAGCCGAGTCAATTTCCATGGAAGAATTGACTGCTCTTCTTCTTTCTGAATCTGTTCACATTGAATCCAAAATTCAGAAACTTTCTTCTGAACCTACTATGGCCTTCTCTTCAGTACGAGGTTCTGTCAATTCTAATCTCAGAGGTCGTTCTTCTGCCTTCAGAAGTCATTCTTACAGAGGCAATCGCAGTCATTCATACAGAGGGACTCCTCGAAGTGGTGGTCGATCTGGATCTAATTCTGGTTTTTCACGACAATTTCATGATCAAGGATCTAATTCTGGTTTTTCACGACAATTTCATGATCAAGGAGGTCACTCTCGCAGCAGAGGTCGATCTATCATCTGTCAGATTTGTGGCGGTTCTGGTCACTCTGCATTAGACTGCTGGTATCGGATGGATCCTCAGTTTTCATCTTCCTCCTCTAATGTTCAGCATCAAAATCAGCATACTTCTGAATTCAGCTCCAGAGCATTTGTTGCTGCTGCTCCATCAGCTACTCAATCTGCAGCCTCTCCTCCTCAAACACCTTGGTACTTAGACTCTGCTGCTACAGATCACATCACACATGATCTTCACAATCTCAGTCAAGCACAGCCCTATCCAGGTTCAGATCAGATCACTATAGGTAATGGCACAACTGTTCCTATTCACAACACTGGTAAGGGACTGCTTCCTACACCACATTGTTCTTTTCGGTTAAACCATATTTTACATGCCCCATCCATTTCTTCTAACCTTCTGTCAGTTCATAAATTCACTAAGGACAATAATTGTCTCATTACTTTTGATGATTCTAAATTCGTGATTCAGGACAAGGATTCGAAGAGAACTCTGTATCAAGGTTCTAATACAAATGGCCTCTACCAATTTTACTCTCCAGTGCTGCCTACTACTTCAGCTGCCCATACTTCATATTTCACTACCTCACATACACCTGTTTCTTCCTCCATTTGGCATAATAGATTAGGTCATCCCTCCTTCATGAAATATAATCATCTTAAACCACTGTTGAATGTTTCCCAGAATAATGTTCCACAGAATAACATGACATCTTGTACAGATTGTTGCATAGCTAAAAGTCATAAATTTCCTTTTCATTTGTCTAATACTACTGTCAATGCCCCATTCTCTCTTATTCATAGTGATGTATGGGGGCCATATTCTTCCACTTCTAGTTATAAATACTACCTGCTCTTTGTGGATGACTTTAGTCGATTTACTTGGCTTTTTCCATTATCTTATAAAAGTGAAGTGTGTGATAAGTTCATAGAATTCAAGGCTTATATTGAGAATCAATTTCATACTTCATTAAAAATTATCCGAACTGATGGAGGTTCTGAATATTTCACTAACAAAATGAACACTTTCTTACGTACTCACGGAATTATTCACCAACATTCTTGTCCTCACACTCCATCCCAAAATGGTATTGCTGAGAGAAAACATCGGCATATCACTGAAATGGCTACTGCTCTTCTTCATCACTCATCTGTACCATTACAATATTGGTTTGATGCTGTTGCTATTTCTACTTTTCTTATTAATAGACTTCCCTCTTCCAAACTTGGACATCAATCTCCTTTTGAAAAACTTTTTCATTACACTCCAGACTACTCATCTTTTCGCGTGTTTGGTTGTCAGTGCTACCCATGGCTTAAGCCTTATCAATCCCTTAAGCTCCGTCCTAAATCGATCTCCTGTGTTTTTCTGGGTTATCATCCATTTGCTAAAGGTCTTTACCAACTACTACAGTTCCTATACAGTCCATTTCTATTGAGTTACCACCTTTACCTTCTTCTACTTCTAATCAGCATCCAATGATTACCAGATCCAAGTCTGCTACTCCTCATCACTGTTTGATTGCTTCCCCTGCCATTGCTGCCACTGCTCTGTTACCTACTGCCTTCACTCATTTTGCACCTGCCCCTGTCACTGCGGCAGAATGCTACACTCAGACTGAACCTCCTTCTTACCGTGAGGCTTTACTCTCTCCTGTTTGGCATAAAGCTATGATTGAAGAATTCTCTGCTCTTCAGCAACAACATACTTGGTCTTTGGTGTCACTTCCTCCTAACAAAACTGCTATAGGCTGTAAATGGATTTTCAAAGTGAAAAGAAATTCTGATGGCACTATTGCACGGTATAAGGCACGCTTAGTTGCAAAAGGATATCTGCAGCAGGAGGGTATCGATTTTCATGAGACTTTCAGTCCTGTGGCAAAACAACCCACTATTCGCATCTTAATTTGTCTTGCCCTTCACCATAAGTGGGCTCTTAAACAGTTGGACATTTCCAATGCATTTCTTCATGGTCAACTTGAAGAAGAAGTCTACATGCTTCAACCTCCTGGTTTTGAGGATTATTCCTTACCTAATCAAGTATGTAAACTCCACAAGTCCTTATATGGATTGAAACAGGCACCCCGAGCATGGTTTTCCACCTTTTCCCAATATTTGGTGTCTCAAGGTTTTACTAATAGCAAGAGTGACTCTTCTTTATTCATTCAAAAGACTGCTACCTCCGTCACTTATCTGTTGGTATATGTGGATGACATCTTGATCACTGGTAATAATTCTTCCCATATTCAATCTCTCATTACGAAGATGCACAATGTGTTCTCCATGAAAGAATTGGGTGATATTGCTTATTTTCTTGGTATTTCCGTTCAGCCTACTAGCACCGGATATCTGCTCTCTCAGTCTAAATATGCCAAAGACATTCTTCTGAAAGCTGGTTTGTCATCCTGTAAACCCTGTCCTTCACCTGTTTCTGTCAAGCCTAGCCTTCCTCCAAATGCTTCTTTACCTTTTTCTGATCCAGTTCTTTATCGAAGTGTTGTTGGCGCTCTCCAATATCTCACCATTACAAGACCAGACCTTTCTCTATCTGTTAATCAAGCTTGTCAACATATGCATGCCCCTACCATTGCACATTTTGCTGCAGTCAAAAGAATCCTTAGATATGTTCAAGGAACTATCACTCATGGTTTGTCTTTTTCCTCAAGTACTTTTGATGTTCATGGGTATTCTGATTCCAATTGGGCCGGCGATGTTCATGACAGAAAATCCACGTCTGGTTACTGTGTCTTCTTGGGTTCCAATTTGGTTTCTTGGTCTGCCAAAAAGCAGGCCACAGTCTCACGCTCATCCACTGAGGCTGAATATCGTGCTTTAGCCAATGCTGCTGCTGAGTTAAGTTGGATCACAATGCTGCTTACTGAAATGGGTATTCCTTCTCCTACTACCCCCCATTCTCTGGTGTGACAACCTCTCTGCAATAGCCCTAGCTTCCAATCCTGTCTTCCACACCCGTTCAAAGCATATCGAAATCGATTGTCATTTCATCCGCGATAAGGTTCTGACTAAACAGTTTCAGCTGCACTATATTCCAACAATTGATCAGCTTGCGGATTTGTTTACTAAACCTTTAAGTGTCTCTCGGTTTCAATATCTCAAATCCAAGCTCATGGTTCTTGATCACCCCATCAGCTTGCCGGGGAATGTTGAAGATACTAAGCTGAAGCTAAAGCAAAATAGCAAATCTAATACTTCAACAGATTCTGTTACAATCAATGCTGCAACTGAATCAGTTATATCAGCTACACCAGAATCTGTTATATCAGCTACATCAGCAACTGATTCTGTTACACCAAGAAGGTTCATGACACCTCCAAAAAGATTCCCGAAGCCTCTGCTTCTTCAGCAACACAGTGATCAGTGTTATTCAGTTGTAACCAATTAGTGCTTATATACAACTCTATAAATAAGGCATTTGTAATGAACATCTGTAATTTCAACTTTTGAAAAATAATAAAAGAAAGTTCCTGTTTTCCACAGTTTCGTTCTACTCATGAAATGTATGGTCTTCAAGATGCAATAGGAACTACAGTTACATGGCCTAGTCAATTCATTCTTTTGGAATGAATATTAGACTAATTGATTTATGATTTGTAGTTATGCTTTTTGGATGTTTAAAGTCGTATTTTAGAGATTAGTGAATCTTATGATTTGGATACTTTTCTTGGTTTGTACGTTTGAGATTGTTATCAGCTTGATATGATAGAAGTTGAGGATGGAAGTTAGTATGCAGGTTGCTTGGTCGATGGATATTAAATTTTTTTTACTTGCTTCATAGTTGTTGCTTCTGCTTGGTTTGTTCACAGGTTGCAATTTATAAGCTACTATCTGCATACTGTTAGGCAAGGTTATATTCTTGTATATATATTATATATATTAAAAGTAACCTTTTACAGCATATAAAATTATGTCATGAAAAGTGTAATGATTTATGACATGCAAGAAAATACCGTAAAAGATTATATATAACATATAAAGTATGTCATAAATATATTAAAAATGACTTTCTACGGCATACAAAATTATGTTATGAAAAGTGTAATGATTTATAACATGCAAGAAAATGCCGTAAAATATTATATACGGCATACAAAGTATGCCATAAATATATTAAAAATAACCTTCTGCGGCATGCAAAATTATGTCATGGAAAGTATGATGATTTATGGCATAACAAAAATATCGTAAAAAATTATATACGACATAGAAAGTATGTCATTAATGTTTAATGTATTATTTTTTACATCTTTACCTGTATGTCGTAAATGATGCTCAACTTTTCACGGCATATCATATAACGGTATTTGTGTGTATGAAGTGAAAGAGTTTTTATGGCATGCATTGCAAGCCATAAAAATTCAATTTGTGGTAGTATGAGTAAAAAATGTTAAATATTTGTAGAAATCATAATATTATAATTACTAAAATATCTATAGAATTAAGAGAAATAAAATAAATTTTTCTTAAAATTCAAAAAGAAAGTTTTGTTAAAAAATTTAGAAGTCATTTTATAAGTTTAGTTTGCAAATAGCATAAATTTAGTTTTGTTTTATAGTGTTATATGATTGGTAGTTGACATGTGATTGCATAACATATAATAATATATCAAAAACTAATCTACTAGTGGAGAATCTTCTTGAAAATTTTTCCTAAAGCCTAGCATTGCTTAATAACATAACACTATTTGAATTTTAACTTCTCATTTATTTTTTGGATCAATCTCTTAATACCTATTCTAGGTAGTAAAGAAATTGATCATGGCTCACAGGGTTTGGTCAATGTTTTGGTACTTCATCTAGTATCGGACTTCACTACCATCTTATTCTCCATACTGATTCTCATGCTGCGTTTTGTTTACTTATATCACAAACTAATTCCTCACCATGGATACAATATCTTGTTAATGATTTTAGGTTCTTTCTTCAGCGTGATTGGACTGTGCAGACAAACTCAGTTGCTGATGCTATGGCAAAGTTCGAACAATCATTGTCACATAAATCTCTTGTATTATATCCTAAGTTTCCTTTTTTGGCATCTCCATTTTTGAGGTAGGACTTTTGTAGGAGAGTTGCCCTACGTTATGTAGCTCGTTTATCTACTTAAACAAACAAAAAAGAAAAATTAATGAAACATCCCTCTCTAACTTTGTGTAGTAGGAGTGGTTTAAGATTTTTTTTTATTAGATAACGTCTCTCAACATTTTCACAGAAAAAATTCGACTCAGAGAAATTTCGCCTGACTCAGAGAAATTTCGAAATTTCTCTATGAAGTCAGAGAAATTTCTTTGTAAAAATATTGAGGGACCTTAACTATTATGAAAATATTATATATTCTTTATCTTATAAAATCTTAATATCAGGGACCTTAAAAAAATTTCTCATAATAAAACTGTCTCTTCAATAATAATAAATAAATAAAAACTTTTCCATGCCACATATACATAACTTTATAAGGCTATTTTCACAATAGACTAAAATAATAAAAAAAAATTCACAAAAATACTAAAAAAAATCAATTAATTCACAAGAATATTCTTCACTATATTTTTTTACATGTCTTTTTATAAAAATGAAAGAGACTCTTTCTAATAAAAAGATAAAACAAACCTTACATTTTCGCCCTATGGGCTTGGTTTTACTTATTTTATTCTATTTCTTTCTTTTTAGTTGGCGAAGGGAGTGTTGGATTGGAACTGAGGAGCATAGAAAAACTGTTTGAGAAAATAAATAAACAAATCTTTCAAAGTTTGATGCTTACAATAAAATTAATCTTGAGTTTTTAATTTTCTTAATTTAAATTTAAAATTTTAATTTATTTTAAATTTAAATTATTTCTTATTTTCGTTAAGTAAAGTAAACTTAATAATAATAATAATATTTTCGTTAAAAATAATAATTAGACTCAAAAAGAAAAAGAATATTTTAAATTCTCAATTTAATAACATGCATGAAAAGAAATAGAAATATATAAGGTGCATCCATTAAACAGTTAATGAAGCTGTCAAAAAGATACAAGTATAACACTGTGGCTCTTTATTTTTAGTAATGTAGGTTCCATTACAGTATTATTTTATTAGTGATCTCTAGTAGGTGACAGTGTTGTGTCGGGGTTCTAATAGTCAGGATGTTGAGGAGAGTAGTCGTCGTGGAGAGTTTGACGGAGGCCGGGGTGGTGAAGGCGACGGAGGCGGTGGTGGAGGGGGTGGTGGAGGTGACAGAGGCGGTGGTGACGAGGGTGGTGGAGGGGGTGGTGAAGGTGACGGAGGCGGTGGAGAGGGTGGTGGAGGCGACGGGGGCGGTGGTGACGGGGGTGGTGGAGGGGGTGGGGAAGGCGACGGAGGTGGTGGACGGGGTGGTGGAGGCGACGGAGGTGGTGGTGACGGGGGTGGTGAAGGCGACGGAGGTGGTGGTGGAGGGGGTGAGGGCGGGGGTGGTGAAGGCGATGGTGGCGGTGGTGACGGAGATGGTGGAGGGAGTGGCGATGGTGGCGGTGGTGACGGAGGTGGTGGAGGGAGTGGGGATGGAGGCGGTGGTGATGGGGGTGGTGGAGGGGGTGAGGGCGGGGGTGGTGAAGTTGACCCGGGGAATATCGGTGGAAATGGGAATGGGAATTTAGGAGGAAGTGGTAAGTTATCATCGTCAGCAGTATATACAGTAGTTTCCGTAGCAATGAAGATTGCTAGCACCACCCATAACTGCACTTGTTTCTCTTGCCTTGCCATTTCCACAAACAAACAGTGATAAAGTTGTGTTTTGATGCCGATCAAAAAAAAAAAAAAAAAAAAGTTGTGTTTTGATATCTTCAACATCTCATTGAAGTAAAATCAAACTTTGATAATTATTATATTATCGGGGTGGTTACGTATAGTTCTTAATAAGTGAATTTATTGTCTAATAGGTCATATGAGAAAAATTTGTCATAAAAAAAAGTCACTAATTGTAAGTTTTAGCGACAATTTATAAAGATCATGACCAAAAAAAATCACTAATTGTCAATTTTAAGCGCCATATATAAAAAGTGTCACAAAAAAATTATTTTTACCAACAATTTCATCAAGACTTATTTTCAATTAAACTTGATGAGAATTAAGTTTACCTATTAGGACTTATCGGAAGTTTATCCGATATCAACTACTGTTGGTTTTAGTTCACCCCATTGCAAGACATTTTTACTGTTTAGTTTATTTGATGGCAACGCATTAACCTATCCCTCACTTATATAGTTTCTCCTTGAGAGATCTTTTGAAAATAGTTAATGTTGTGCCTGATTTGTTATCAAAGTATGACTTTTTTTTCTTCTTTTTTTTTTTTAAATTTTTAATTTTTTTTTAAATTATACTTTTTCACTCTCATAATTTGACTTAAATTTTATTTTAGTTTCTATTATTTTAATTTGAATAATTTAATTTCCACAATTTAAGTTTAATTTCAACGTAGTTTTTCCGTTAATTTTTTTCACATTTATAATTAAAGAGAGTGGCACTTTTAAAAAATTATTAATTTTAATGTCCAATTTAAAAGAAAAGACTAAATTGAAACTAAATTTAAAATGTATAGATCAAATTAAAATAATTGAAAAAATAAAAACCAAAATCAAATTTAAATCAATAAATAAGAGGAAAAGAAATAACTTACCCAACTTTTTATAATACCACCGTTCCAAAAAAAAAAAAAAAAAAAAACTTTTTATAAATGGCGCTTTGTACATGCAAAAAGAGCCCCAACTGTATAGACCCCTACCCAAAATTTATGACCCCACATCTAATGGCCTTTAAAATTTGTTCCAACCCCACCCAAACCCTCACTTAGAATTTTAAAAATTAATTGCTGCCACCATGTTAATAAAGCTTCCTCGGTCAATATTTGTGTCTATAATACTATACTATATATGAAATTTAGTACGAGTGTCTAATTAAGCACTTTATTTATACACCTACATGTTGCAAGTATTTTATGCCAACAATACAAACATAAAAGTTTTGTGGAAGTATATCTCACGTTTTTATTAGGGGAAATTTCAGTCCAATTTAAGTTCTAAGACATAATTATAAATAAATAATAAATTGTATGAATATTAATAATTAGAATTATACATTTTTCTATGGCATTCTAACAACATTTGAAGTTAGAACTGAATGATATTTTTTCCTTTTAACAAAAAAAATGAGAAAGAAGGATGTGTGCATGGGAGTGTTTGTGAGAGAAAAGCTTTTGGTGATATGCAAAGGGGTAAATTATACTGACCTTTCTCGAGGTTTTGAAAAATATAGTAATTAAATCTCATAGTTTTAGCATAATTACGTTTGGCTTCTTTAAAGTTTAATTCATATAATACTTAACCTCTTTTTATATATATATATTTTAATTATATAAATAGAAAAATTGTTGAAAAAATGATTTTGCAATATTATTTTTCATAAACTTTGAGCTATAATTAATGTAAGACCCACATGCCATTTTTTGGTGAGTTTGAGTGGTGATACATTCATTGCCGTGTGATGTATAAAAATATATAATTAGTTAGTCAAAACTATTTACAAGTAAATGAAAAATTGAATTCAAAGTGAACCTCATGAACTTGGTAAATTATTGTGTGGTTCTCAACTAGTTGCTGTGTATTCTTGTACCACATAGAAAACTTACGAAAATTTTGGTGTTTGTATACTACTAGAGCAGCTCCAATGGCTTATTTCCATAATTTGGTCACTTCGTCAATGTAGGGTGCTCCAATGGCACTTTATAGCACCTGTTATATTTGAGAAATGTCAAAATTTGTGTCAAATTTGACACAAGCTTTGGTAGTTGCTATTTGTGTCCATCAATTGTAACAAAGCAACTGTTTCCTTTCCTCTCTCTTCAGTTTTTGTTCATCTTCAGACCATTTTAGCAAACACACAGAGGAAGAAATGCAAAAATTGGTCTATCGGACGTCCGAACAAAAACTGGAAGGGCTAAAATGGTCTGAGAAGATGAACAAAAGCTGGAGAGAAAGCTTGTTGAGATTTTCCAAAATGACAAATGACCATTGGAGCACCATTATTATAATTTGACAATTGGCAATGCTATAATTACATTTGCCATCGGAGATGCTCTTAGTTGGACAAGTGGGGATGGCTCCAAAGGAAACCGAGTTCTATAAGGTGGTGAGTGAGGGGCCAGGGTGAGTTGGCCCTAACTGGACCAAAATCACAAACTACCTCTCTTCCCTAGACAAAATTTGAGTTGGATTTGGCTAGTTCAATACTTCACCTTTTAAATTTTAATTTTTTGCTCTAATTCAAATTTCAGATTCAAAATCTTGGGCCAAAAACTTTTGAAATCCAAATTCAAACTCCGGTCACCTTCTACGATCAATCACATCTTTCCAGTATGTGGACGCGACTATACAGTTGTAACTTTTCTGCTCATCTGTACACATTTCCTTGCCTATATAAAGACAATCCCCCTATTCGTTTTTCTCATTGAATTTGTTCTTTGCTTTTGTCTTCCTCGTCTATTTTAATTCTGAATATTATATATTCTAAGAGTTTGAAATTGTGAGAGTGCAAAGCACAATCTTTGGTTCATTATACACACAAAATCTATGCATACTCTGTGTCGTGGTGATTGTTGTATCCTAAAGACAAAATATTCATTTTATTTTAAAGAGATAGTGTTCAAACACCGGTCTCAATCACAATCTATTCTTTGCAATATACAAAACGTTGGTAAGTAACTTTCTTATTTATTGTTTATTTACTTAGTTTGATTTTTGGAAAAATTATACCGGGAGTCCTTAAATTTTACCCCTTGAGCCATTTTGATCACTAAATTTTCATTTGACTCAATTTTGACCCTGACTTTTATATTTTGTGTTAATTTGGTCCAATTGATAATATTGTTAGTGATATTTTATGAAAAATTATCACTAAATTTATTGAAGTTAACTCACAGAATTTATTAAATTTATAATTTTGTTCTTAAAAATATGACACATAACACTTAGTGTGCGTTTTTCATAAAATGTCACGCCCCCAAAATAATATAATAAATCAACCAAGACAATATGTGAATGGCAGTAAGAATCAGAGTATAAAGTCTTTCTATTACATGAGGTCCAATTATACAAAAGAGTGACATATGCAATTATACATTCATGAACCTGTCCCTGAATCTACAACATATATCACGACATGAGATAGAGCTGGAAGCAAAACAAAGAATAAATGCCCTAAAGGCTTACATCTTTCCAAGATAATTCTTGGTTACAACAAAAGTGGACTTTCAGTTCAATACATTTTAAAACCCTTTGGCTGTAACAAAGTAAAGTATAAAAATAATAAGATTGAGCCTTCAGCTTCACAGTTCTCCCAAACTAAGTCCTTGGTGGAGGGCATATCAACAACACCTGAAAATGTTTTTCCCAAATAGGGTAAGCCAAAACACAATAGAAACAATCTCACACAATATATGAATCTTAACAAAGATATAAATATGATGCGCATATTTACAACTCATTTGCAAACCATGTCATGCTAAGTTTTGTATCACAATTCATGCTATTTTAATCCCCCCCCCCCCCTTTTTTTTTTTAATCTCAATGCATTTTATCTCATTTCTTGAGTTATTTCCATTTATCACAAACAACCAAACCAAGGATACAACTCAAAGGTTCTCAGAACAATATTATCATCACATAAACATTTCTATTTTCCATTTTACAAAAATTTCGTCTGCGGAAATTGTCACCCATGTATACACAACATTTTCGGACACATAGGCCAACTTAATTGAATGGAGTATGTCCCTTTTCTTCTTCAAAATATCTTACATATACAATATATTAAAACACACAGTCATGTTCAATGACAACCGATAAGAGATTAGTTTCAATTCGCCTAATCCTCTTGTAATTTCTACAATAATTATAGCTATCCTTCACTGATAGCCCAAAACAACTATTTCTAAATAGATATACATTCTCTTCAAAATTCCATAGGTGTGTGATAATGCAAATCCAACTCCACCATTAACATAAACTCTTATCCAATTTCATATTTTCAATACCAATTTCATTAGTTTATACAAAATAACAATCTGAACCATTTTTAGGACAAAACTCTCTCATATTCCAAAGTCCACCCCGGGTATCAAAATCAACAAATTTACCACAACACAACTTCACATTTACTTCCATAACCATTTTTAACACATACATTTGAAAAACCCTCTTTTGATTTTAAATTAAAACCCAAGGTTTGTTCAAAATCACCTCAAGTTCCAAAGTTTCTTGCACATCAACAAATAACTAAGTTAAAAACCATATGAGAGTGTAGAAAATCCCTACCTCAAGTTTAGAAGACCAAGGAAGAAGAGGAGGAACTTCGAAGATGCCAAAACCAAGATCTACTCGGATTAAAATGAAGCTCTTGAGATGCTATACCCTTTTTCCAAAGACACTAAGGTAGAGAAATCAACGAATTTAGATGAAAAAGTAAAGAGAATGTATGTTTTAAAGAGAGAGAGAGAGAGAGTGTCTCAACTTTGGGGTTTTGAGTGAAAAGATTGAAAAAGTTATGTAAAAAGATACTGCCGTGAATTGATATACGCACAGTTCGCTCAAGCGCAAGAAGTGATGCTCGAGCATTAGACACAATAAGTTGTTCCGCTCAAGCGCAAGAAGTGACGCTCGAGTGCAGAATACACACTTCCAGTAGTTTTGCAAAAAACAGACCATCGAAAACGCCTCTCGAGCGTAGAATACACTCTCCTAGTAGTTTTGCAGACCAACAAAAGTATTGAGAGTTCGCAAAGCCAGCTCGAGCGTAAGAAGTGTCGCTCGAGCGGAGGACCATAAACCTAGACAACATAAGGTTTGAAAGCCAAGCGACCAACCTATTCCAAACACAACTAGAACAACCCAAAAGCCAAATTTGAGGAAAATACAAGGGAAGCAAGATATAATCAGCAATACAAAACCATGAAACCCGTATCCAGAATACAACAAGGGTCGGGTCAAGACCGTAATCGCTATAAAAAAGATGTTAAGAGTTATAATCAATTGAACCAAATTGAGACAAAATTATAAATTCAAGGTCAAAATCGAGCCAATTGAAATTATAAGGATCAAATTGACAAAAATGACCAAAGTATAGTGACTACTATATTAATATTTCCTCAATTTTTTATTTCCATTAAATTGATTTCTGATATTATTTTTAACAAAAAATGATCTTATCATCTCTTTTATACTTATTGGTATTTTTTTTTTCTTTTTATCACTATGTTTTTATACTATTTTCATTAGTTTTAATCCCTTTAACCTTACTAAAACATAAAATAAAATAAGTGGAACTATATCAAAACTATAGGCTTATATATATATATATATATATGTGTGTGTTTTAAAATCTAAAGAGAGGTCATTGTAATTTACCCTATGCGTTGGACCTTACCGTTTAATGTGTCAATTGTGGGTGAGTTTGGGATAAACAAAAAAATAAATAAAATAAAAAAAGACAAAAAAAAAATTTGAACCTTTTTTTTTATTTTTTAAACTTTCAAGTTCTTGTAGCGTGGAAGAATCTTAAAATTAAAAAATATATATATATATATAAAGGGGTAAACTATGAATACACTTTGATGATGATTGCTTAAAATACTAATTGTTCATGTACTTCTGAAAATTACTTTTCACCTCTTAAAATTTCTAATCATATAGCAAATAATTTTTTTCATTAATCAACTATTAAGCCAATTAATAATTTTTAATGATATTAGCAATATATTTTAATTAACAATTCTGGTAATTTTATTGTTGTATAGAAGGAGAGTTAAAAAAATAAATTTTTTTCTTTCAATTCTATTAAATAACAATTCTGAAAACGAAATATTTGTAATTTTCATAATCGTTGGGGGTATTTGTTAGGCGTATTTGTAATTTATCTAAAAAAAATTTACTAAAGCCAATAAAACCAAAAACAACAAATTCTTTTGGCTTTTTTTTTGTTTTTGTTTTTCTTTAGTGGATTCTTTTGAATTTTTATTATTATTTTGATTTGTCAGGTAGAATCTAATGTACAATTTTTTTTTAAATAAAAAAATTAATGAAAATAAAAAAATCATTAAAAAAGCTAATTTCAAACACACCTATGCAACAGTTGAGAGAGAAAATTTGTATGAGAGAGTCCATGAAAAACAAGTCAGAGTTGGCATATCTCATAAATTGTTTACTTTCTTTATTGCTCTTTAAATATTTATTTATTTGATACTTACAATATTTAATGAGAAAAAAAAATTTTAAATTTTTTTTTATGTACAAGTGAGTCAAATTCGACTCCTGGCGACGTGAAATGCTAGGTATTTTTTAGTGGTTCTCTTTGAGACCTCGTGTTATACTCCAATCGAACCTTAGCTTAGCTGGGGTGGTTGATGAACTTTACTTTCTTTATTGCTTTTAAATATTTATTTATTTGATACTTGCAATATTTAATGAGAAAAAAATAAAAATAAAAATTTTATGTACAAGTGAGTCAAGTTCGACTCTTGGGGGCCGTGAAATGCTGGTTATTTTCTAGTGGTTCTCTTCGAGACCTTGAGCTATACTCCAATCAAACCTTGGCCCTGTTGAGGGTGATTAATAAGTTTCACCGGTACCTCGGTGGTGGGTCCCTTTTTATAGGTTGGGTTAAATTAGGTCGACAACCTGTTACCTTTAGGCTTGGGCCCACGGATGTCATGATAATACCTTAGAGCATCATTTTTCCTTGTTGAAAAAAAAAGGAAGATAAAAAGACAAAAGGAAAATAATATATAAGCTCACTTTTTAGATTCATTTTTTTGATCTATTAATGTGGAAGTGAGATTATTGATTAATAATTAGAAAAGATAAGAGAGAGAAAATTGTTTGCATATTCTAATTGGTTGTCACATCATTCAATTTAAAAAATAAATTTAATTTTTAAATTTGAATAACAATGTTCAAAAGATAATAGAAAAAGAAAGCTCAACAAATCTTAGCGAGGAATGAATCATTTAAAAAATAAAAAATAAAATAAAATAAAGTTGCATAAGTGTAGGAGGGGAACTTTTCTAGGTGGTAGTTAATATGGAGAGATGGGGAGCCACAACAATTATGAAGGCAAATGCGTAAGAGAAATGACAAAGAAAATGTGTTCTATTAAGAATGTTAGAGAAAGTCAGATGCATGAAATATACAATTTAAAAAATATTTGTATAAAGAAAGGTTAATTTTACCAAGATTTCTTTAACTATCAGTAAATATCGTTTTGATCCTTTCATTAATGAACTTGTACATATTAACTCTATCAATTATGAAAATCGAACAAATATACCCAATTTGAAGGTGGTCTAGACAGGGTGAAACAAATATATTTTTATAATTGAGTAAGTCAAAATGCACAGGTTCATAGATGAGAGGGTCAAAATGATATTTACTAATAGTTGAAGAAGTAAGAGAAAGTCGGTCAAAATGCTCCCGTCAAAAAGTTTAACCAAAGTAAGGGCAAAGAAAGAAAACAATCACACTACATATTTAAAATTTTCACCCATAATTTTATTTAGAATTATGAATGTATAGTTTAAATTTTATCAATAGATGATGAACCCACAATACACCATTTGAATCTCAACCCTTTATTTATTTTCTAGATAGGTTTTTTCAAATGAAAAACTAACACTAAATGGATTAACTATCAAATGAATAGAGAAAAAACATAATACAACAATTAATGAATTCTTTTCTCATAATGCATAAATATATATAGGGTTTATTATTTTTTAGTTTCCAAAGTAAGCGATTTGTGTTATTTTGGTTCATAGTGTACAAATTATATCAATTTAGTTTTTATGGTATAAAAAAGAATTTTAGTTTTGTTCCTAAACCTAACTATGTAGGTAAATGTTGTTAATGTTGTTAATGATGGGGTTTGATGTGGAAACCAATTTTTTTTTTTTTTAAAAAAAAAAAAAAAAATACAATTTTGAATCTCCAAAGTGTGCAATCTATGTTATTTTGGTCAACTTTTTTAAATTCAATTCAATCATTAATGTATAAAAAGTATTCAAATATGGTCACCTAACCTAATTTACATAGATAACATACTTTGAGACTTCTAATTTTTTTAGTTCAATATATTGGGGGACAAAATGAACACATGACTGCTGCTAAGATCCATGCTTGCAAGATAGAAAGAATAACTAACCTGGTTGCTTGTTAACTAAGAGGGCTCTCTGATGATAAAATCAGTAATTAACTCGCAAAATACAATTACACAGAGTAACAATAAGTACAAAATCTTATATATTAATAAATATCTCTCACTTATGATACAGTTGTGCACAGTAACAATAAGCACAAAATCTCATGTATTAATACATATCTCTCACTCATGGGGTGTCTGCTTTATATTGAGTGCGTAGTCTCTCTATGATGATCATATTCTAGTCAAACACTTATTCCCTTGAGGAACAATAAGTCATTTAAGACTTATCTCTCCTAGTTGGATTTGGACTTAGCTCTTTGAAGAGTCTCATCTTACCCAACCTAGAAGTTAACTCTCAGTAGAACTCCTGTCCCATGCCAATTATCTCGGACGAGGCGGTGACCTGTTTTCACACCTCGACCAATCACACTTCGCTATGTGGTACCTCAGTTCTCAAGCATAGCTATCTGGATGAGATGAAAATTATGTCCCCATGCCTACCCTTAGCTCTTATTAGTTGGGGAAATGTAAGGTGATCAGAGCAACCATTTTCCGAATTACCATCATGTCGTCCATCTACTTGTACATCGCTTGCCCCCTAGCCGAGGTCATGACGAACATTATTTAGGTTGATGCGCTCACCCCTCATGGGTTCTATTTACCTCACCTGAAAACAACATCTTAGGGCTAACTTTTGTTACCTTGGATGCATTGAATAGATGGTACTCGTTGCCTCGGCTTTACATTAGATAGTTTCATTAACTTAGTCGGCCAATCGTTTGCCACACCTTCTCAGTGCGCCTAAGTTAATTTGCTCAGTTTCTCATTGAAACAACTCATCAATCAAGTTGGCCACCCTCTCGGTGTTCCTAGGTTGACTCGCTCAGAGGTTATTCCTAACTCAAGGGTTGTTCTATTTGAACTAGTTTCATTCAAGGGTTGTTCATTTTGAATTTGTTTTGTTCATGCGTCATTCCCTTAGAACTTGATTTGTTCACCATATCATCGCCAACTCTCTCTATGTGTCCTTGGACAATGTTAGGATCCATATAGTTCAACTTTGTTCTCACAAACAACACCAAATTGTAGAGACTAAAATGTGACCGCACAATCAGTACTATAATCTTCCTCTTGGAATTCTGGGAACAAAACCAATGAGCACATGACTACTGCTGAGATCCATGCTTGTAAGAACGAAAGAATAACTAACAGTTGCTCATTAATCGGAAGGGCACTTCGATGATAAAATCAATAATAGTTGGTGTTTTAGCAAGGAAATGACATTGTCAAGAAGAAACTGTTGAAGATAAGACTTACTACCGATCTCACAATTTTAATTATTATTATTATTATATTTATTGATGGTTGATTGTCGAGGAATGTTGTTAATGATGAAATAGATCTGTAATGGATAAGATTTCCTATCAGATTTGTTTAAGAATAGAATTTTTTCAAATTTGTTAAACATTAACGACCTTTTTGATCAACTTAGAGGTTCAAAGTTTTATTCGAAGATTGATCTTAGGTCAAGCAACCATTAACTATGAGTCAAGGACGAGGAAATACCGAAGACTACGTTTCGGACTAGGTATGGTTACTACAAGTTTATAGTAATGCCCTTCGGACTAACCAATGCACCAACAGTATTTATGAGCCTAATGAAGAAAATCTTTACACCATATCTCGACTAGTTTGTAGTGGTGTTCATTGATGATATTGTAATATATTTAAGGTCCGAAGAGGAGCATGAACAACATTTGAGGATTGTTTTTCAAGTCTTTAGAGATAACCAACTGTACGCCAAAGCAAGTAAATGTGAGTTTTGGTTAAAAGAAGTAAAATTTTAGGGACATGTAATATCTGAGAAAGGAATTGTGGTAGATTAAACCGAGGTAGAAGCAATTTTGAATTGAAAGCAACCAAAGGCTGTGTCAAAAATCCATAGTTTCTTAGGATTAGCTGGATACTAGCAGATGTTCATTCAAGATTTCCCTAAACTAGCCAAGCCAATGATGCATTTGACGCAGAAATGAGTTAAGTACGAATGGAATGAAGCTTGTGAAAAGTTTTTTCAGGAATTGAAAACGAGATTAACTAGCCCACCAATACTAATCATTCTAGAATGAGATGTATGGTACACTGTCACGCCCCCAAAATAATACAATAGGCCAACCAAGACAATAAGTGAATGACAGTAGGAATCAGAGTATAAAGTCTTTTTATTACAAGAGATCCAATTATATAAGAGAGTGACATATACAATTATACATTTATGAGCCTGTCCCTGAATCTACAGCATATATCACAGCATAAGATAGCTGGAAGTAAAACAAAGAATAAGTGCCCTAAAGGCTTACATCTTTCCAAGATAGTTCTTGGTTACAACAAAAGTGGACTTTCAGTCCAATACATTTAAAGCCCTTCGGTTGTACAAAAGTTAAGTACAAAAATAATAAGATTGAACCTCTAGCTCCACAGTCCTTCCAAGCGAAGTTCTTGGTGGAGGCATATCACTAGCACCTAAAAATGGTTTTCCCAAATAGGGTAAGCCAAAGTCTAGTAGAAACAATCTAACATAATATATGAATCTTAACAAAGATATAAATATGATGGACATATATAATACCGGTGACAAAATCATTTACAACTCGTTTGCAAACCGTGCCATGCCAAGTTTTTTTATCACAATTCATGCTATCTTAATCTCCTTTTTATCTCATTTCATGAGCTATTTCCATTTATCACAAAAACCAAACTGAGGATATAACTCAAAAGTTCTCGAAACCATATAATCATTACATAAACATTTCCATTTTTCATTTTACAGAAATTTCATCCCCTGGATTCAGCACCCATGTATACACAATATTTCGGGACTTTCACCCTGGACACATAGGCCAACCTAATTCAATGAAATCCATCCCCTTTCTCCTCCCAAACAATGGAGTACATCCCCTTTCTTCTCTCAAACATCATACATATACAATGTATTAAAACACACAGTTGTATTTAATGACAACCGATAAGAGATTAGTTTCAATTCACCTAATTCTCATGCAAATTTTACAATAACCATAGCTATCCTTCACCAATAGCCCAAAACAACTATTTCTAAAAAAATATAAAATCTCTTCAACAAATAAAATTATCCAAAATTTCATTGGTGGGTGATAACGCAAATTCAATTCGACCATTAACATAAACCCTCATCCAATTTCATTATTCCCAATACTAATTTCATTAGTTTATACAAAATAACAATTTGAACCATTTATGGAAAAACTCCATTTCTTTCCGAAATCCACCTCGGGTATCAAAATCAACAAATTTACCATAACACAACTTCACATTTACTCCCATAACCATTTTAAACACATTCATTTGAAAACCCCTCCTTTGATTTTAAACTAAAACCCTAGGTTGTTCAAAATCACCTCAAGTTCCAAAGTTTCTTACACATCAACAAATAACTAAGTTAAAAACTATATGAGAGTGTAGAAAATTCTTACCTCAAGTTTAGAAGATCAAGGGAGAAGTGGAGAAACTCCAAAGACACCGAAACCAGGGTTGATTCGGATCAAAACGTAGCTGTTGAAGTGCTCCACCTTTTTAACAAAGGCACAAGGGTGGAGAAATCACTAGATCTAGATGAAAAAGTAGAGACAAGGTAGGTTTTAGGGAGAGAGAGTCTCAACTTTAGGATTTGGAGAGAAATAAATATGAAAAAGTGATGAAAAAGTGTGCTACTATGAACTGATATACACACAGTCCATTCGAGCGCAAGAAGTGGCGCTTGAGCGTAGAATATACATTTCCATTAGTTTTGCAAAGAACAAACCATCGCTCAAGCTTAAAAAGGGCTGCTCGAGCACAAAAAGAACCGCTCGAGTGTCACTTACACTCCCCCAGTAGTTTTGCAGATCTGTAAAAGTACTAAGAGTTTGCAAAGGCCGCTCGAGCGCAAGAAGTGCCGCTTGAGCAGAGGGGGCAAAAATCTGGGCAACAAAAGTTTGAAAACTAAGCAACTAACCTGTTCCAAACACAACCACAACAACCTAATAGCCAAATTTAAAGACACACAAGGCAAGCAAGATATGATCAAGAATACAACACCATGAAACCCGAGTCTGAAACACAATAAGATTTGTATCAAAACTGGAATCGTTATAATCTCTCTCCCTTAAGGAATTTTGCCCACGAAATTTCAAATCAAGTTTTAAAACTAAATCAAGACCAATTACAACAATGATAATCATTCGATTTCATCCCCAGGACTCACCCTCCTGTCACTCAATCTCATCAACTTGATAAACGAATTTCCAATACTGAATACACAATTCATATTTCCAAAACATTTACAATGTTTCTATTAAACCCCGTGTTTCCAAGACATATACAACATATACAAGTTTCCATACTCTGAAAACATATATAATGTTTTCATATTTCATTAATATAACAAAATTTCAGTACATGATCAAGCATTAATAGATAAATCAGGGTATTTCTCACGAAGTTCCAACTTACGTTCCCAAGTTGCTTCCTTAACCTCGTGATGTTTCCACAATACTTTAACCAAGGGAATTGTCTTACCTTGCAAGACTTGGTCCCGGGTATCCAAGGCTCTCACCGATCTCTTCTCATATAAGGCATCCTCATCTACCTCTAAGTCGGTCCAATCCAATACGTGCGATAGATCTGGTTCATACTTCTGAAGCATGCTAATATGAAACACATCATGAATCCTTGAAAGCTATGGCGGCAAGGCCAAACAATAAGCTATACCTCCAATCCACTCAAGGATCTCAAAAGGCCCAATGTGTAACGCCCTCAAAAAAAATACATAGAACCCAACAGTCTTGACATGTATAGACATAAGAGAATAAAGCATAATTTCATTTATCAGAGTATTCATTACAGAAGTATTACATGTTGACAACAAAAGTAAGTGCCCTACGGGCTTACAACTTTCCAAACCAACACTTAGTTACACAAAAAGAGAGTACTAACTCAAATACACTTTAAGCCCTTGGCCTGAATTTACATGTAATACCAAAATAACAAAACAACAAAATAGTCTTTAACTCCCAGAACCTTCCAAGCTATGTCCTTGGAGGTGGCATATCACCTGAACCTGAAAATAATGTCCCATATAGGGTGAGCCACAGCCCAGTAAAGATATACTAAACCAAGTATGAGAAATAACTAAAACATTAGCATTCAATAAGTGGTTAACACATATACGTCAACCTATCATACAATCTAGTTCCATGACAAATAGTCCATGTTTCATTTCACTTTCCATTACTTATACAGTTTCGATTCACAAACATGGCTAAGAACCTGGCCAACCAATTCAATGAGACTATAACTCATTTTAAAACATTTCCATACTTCAAAATTCACATGAGATAACGACTCATAGTAAAGCACTTCCATATTTCACAATTCACATGAGATAACAACTCATAAGGAAACACTTCCACACTTCACAATAAGTATACATATTTGCTGTACTAATGGAGTCCATCCCCTATCTCCTCTCAAACAGGTTTAAGAGTCCATCTCCTATCTCCCCTCAAACCATGGAGTACATCCCCTATCTCCTCCCAAACATTATACATATACAATGTATTTAAACACTTATCATATACAACAATCAATCGATACACATATTTGTTGTATTATTCCAACCGTCATATTCAATGACATATTCCACATGATTAGTTTCAGTTTTCCCTAATCAACATACAGTGTCTACAACAATCAAGACTATCCTCCACCGATAGCCCAAAATAGTTATTTCTAAACAGATAATAAATGCATCAAACAGATATAACATCAACATTTACATAGGTGAGCGATTAATTAATCCAACTACACCATTCAATCTCATAATCTCCCAATTTCATTATCCTCAACTCAATTTCATATTTCCACAATTTTTCCCAATTAATTATACAAATTAATTTATTACAACAATTAGGGCATTTTCCCTTTTTTCTCAACTATTGCCCCTAAGGCCAAATTTCACCTATTTAACTCTCAAGCCCATATTTTCCAAGGCTTTAAATACTCATGGAGCTTTAAAACACAAAACCCCTATTTTACAAATTACACAACAAACCCTAACTTTTTCCAAAATTTTCCAACAACACCAATTAATCAAAATGACTAAAATTTATATTAAAACTCATAGAATAGAGTAGGTTATCCCCACCTTGAAATGAAGAGACCAAATGGAGAAGATGGTGAAAACCCAAAGTGCTCCAAATCCAAGATTGTTCAGATTAAAGTGAAGCCCACGCTACCCTCTATCTTTCTTACAAAGAGATTAGGGTAGAAACACTCAAGAACTAGATCAAACCCTAGAGAGAAGTTATATAGAGAGAGAAAGAGCTGCTGGTCTGGGGTTTGTATAAGAGAAGAGATGAAAAAAATGAAGGAAGAAGAAGCTGCTGCGAACTGAAATACACGAGGCTCGCTCGAGCGAAGAAGTGGTCGCTCGAGCGACCAGACACAAGGAACCCTTGCTCGAGCGTAGAAAGCCTCGCTCGAGCCAGTAATTTGAAGCTTTAGGTCTACAACCAGAAACACGCTCAAGCGAAGAAAAGTTCGCTCGAGCGAAGAAATCCAAAACATACAGCTCACTCGCTCGAGTGAAGGAAAGCTCGCTCGAGCCAAGAATTGTAACTCTCAGGTCCAGAACCAGATGCAGACTCAGGCTCGAGCGCAAGACTTCTCGCTCGAGCCACCAGACACAACACCCAACTCTCGTTCGAGCGAAGGAACCCTGGCTCGAGCGAAGTAACTAAAACAAAGAGCTCGCTCGAGCGACAAAAGTCTCGCTCGAGCGACGACACCAAAATTTGGGCAACAACCATTTGTTCCCAAACACAATCAACCTGTTACAAACCTGCCTAACACATCCTAAAACTCACATACAAAGAATTGAAGGACGGAAATAAGATATATACAACAATTAACATCCACGGAACCAAGTCCGGATTACAATAATCAATGGAGGGAAAACCGGGATCGCTATACAATGAATCGAGGGGACAACTTCTCACTTTTCCCAAACCTCATCAAATCTCTCTTAGGTGATATCTTTAAGAATACATGGTCTCTCACTTTAAAAGACAAAGGTCTCCTTTTACGGTCGGCATAACTTTTCTTATGATTTTGGGCAGTAACCAATCTCTTACGGATAAGTGCAACTTTCTCAGTCGTTTTCCAGACAAACATCGGACCCAACATAGGTGCATCACCCACCTCAGCTCAACACATAAGGGATCTACATGGTCAACCATACAAGGCCTCAAACGGTGCCATGCTGTGGAGAAGTGGTTTGGAAATACTCTTCAGATCCTGGGAGACGCTAGTGATCCCCAGTTAGTCACCTGAAAGGATACAAACACTCCGGTCGGGGGTGCCGGAATTAGCACTCCGACGGACAAGTCAGTTCAGACACTCAAGATAGCTTGTTTACTAAGTTAAGTGAAGTGATTCTTACATACCTTTCTAAATCTGTGGTTCTTGTATTTATACTTGCTTTTTGGGCCTCGGGGCCTGAGCCTACTTTTATCCCATTCCCCTTTTATTTATTCGGAGCTACTGATCTCCGGCTATTCGGCCTTCCTAACGTATTCGGCATCCTAGTCACGCAATATGGAGCCGAATAATATCTGATTTCTGGGGTACGCACCTTCCGACTCTTCTATTTATTCGGCTTCCACAATTGCCCCCCAAGCACTTTACCAACGACAGTTGGCTGGAGTGCTTGGTTCCGAATTTCGAAAAGTCAGAGCCAAAATTCGGCAGTTGGCCTCATCCTCATGCGGATATCTAAGCGCACCTTTTTCGGTTGTCGTGTCGACTTCCCGCCCCCTCGTATGTGTTTATTTATTGCGATTTAAAATTTTGATGTCCTTTCGAGTATGTATTTTATGATGCTCGTCGCTGGATTGCCTTTTGAATCATCCGTGCAACTCTCTTCTCCGATATCCTCTTCGTCCTTTTTAAGTTCTCTCCTTCCTTGCTTCGAAGACTCTTTCTGGTTTATTCCTTCCTTGGCATATTCTTATAAACTGTAGGGTATGGCGAAACATTTAAAAGAACTTCTCTCGTCAGATCGAATTGCTGGCTTTAAACGCTATTTCTCCATTCCTGATGATGTCCGTCTGTCGTTTGTGGCAGATGGCACTCTTGATATGGAGAGGGACGACAAAACCACGATTGTCTTTCCTCTTTTGTCAATCGCAGAGGGTGGAGTCCGTTTTCCCTTTCACTCGTTTCTTAGGGCTGTGCTTTGCCATTGGGGTTTAATCCCTTCCCAATCCAATGTGAATTTCTTCAGAATTATAATGGGGGTTATAGTGCTCAACCGTCGCCTTAGGATTAACCTTGGCATTCCAGCCATCTGGTATTGCTATGCCTTGGCTAAGTCTTCTGGTCGGCACGGGCGTTTCTTCCTTAGGGCCAAGGATATCGACCATCAGCTAATTACTATGCTTTCCAGTTCTGGGAAACGAGTTGATGATGTTATGGTCGTTGTCTAGGGTAACTGGGAATTTGGCGAAGGGGAGGATCACGTCAACCCTATTCCTAGACGGAGGGGCGAGCCAGGTGGCCGATTGCCTTCTCGCTTTTATTATTTGTTCATTTTTGTCGTAAAGCCTCTTCTTTGAAATGTTACGGCTTGGCTTGTGCAGGGAACGATTTGAAGAAAGTCCTGTCTTCAGCTGACGATGCTGTTCTTTCGGATATCAAAGTCGCGCTCAAGTATTTCGGCCATCGAAGTCTTCAAAAACAAGGGAGGGCGGCCCACGTTCTGTTTCGTTACGAGCCGACATACACGACCTTCTCGGCGGCGAAAAATATCCCGGTTCTGGAGGGTGAAGATTCTCTTATCGCTCTTATTTTGTCCGATTTCAAAAACTTGAGGTAGGTTGGTTTTGAAGGGTCTGATTCGGAGCGGGATGT
Organism: Camellia granthamiana; assembly: GCA_036172215.1. NCBI lineage: Eukaryota > Viridiplantae > Streptophyta > Magnoliopsida > Ericales > Theaceae > Camellia > Camellia granthamiana. Next base: position 21,800,602 of record CM069906.1, on the reverse strand, counting down.
AGCTAATGTTACCGAATCAGATCAGTCCGAAACCGAGTCTGACGAGGTATTGAATTCGGCCGATCCTCCATCCACTTCGGGCCGAGGGGATCTTTCACTTGACGCCGTTTTTCACGGCTTAGAGGATCTTCCTGCCGTAGGCCCCGAAGACATGGCCGAGTTAAGCCTGACAAAACTTGCCAGGAAGGCGAATGCGGAAAGGTTGGCTGCGCGGCGAAGAGCGGAGGCCCTTCCGTCTGAAGTACCACTTGCCACCGAATCTCAGCTCTCCCTGCCTGTTAGCGAATCAGAGTCCTTGCGCGTTATTAAGGTGGTGACGGCAAAAAATCAGAATGCCGAATCTACTTTGATCGTGCAGGCCGGCCAAGAAGTTGAGGAAGAGGCAGAGAAACGCCCTGCCGAGTTTGAGGCCGGCTCAGAAAAACAAGGCGGCAAACGTCCTTGATTAGAGGGATCGAATGTGATCGTTCCTTTTGTCATTCAGCCGATGATAAAAAACATGCCGATTTCTTCTGATGCTTCGGCGCTTAAAGATCCAGAAGTCACATTCAGCTTGGCTACGTCCGTGTCGTTGCCGTCTGACAGGGAGGCTTTCCGGGTGGAACCAGATCTGAATGCGACAGCACTAGCAGCCCAATCGGCACTTTTGGTACATATTCGGACTTTGCTTCACTTAATCCAAATACTGTTGAAGTTATGGTTTTAAATTCTTGTTTTGCAGACTGTTGGAAGGATAGTCGATATAGGCTATCGCTATCGCGACATCGTCAAACAAATTGGTCATTTACGAAAGAAAGTTGAGGGCCAGAGGAGAAGGGCCGAGGTCGAAGCTTTGAGGGCGAACAAGGAAGACTCAAGGGCCGAGGCCGAGGTGGAGAGGGCTTGTAGCGCGGATCAATTGAGATCGGATGCCGAGAAGGAGGCGGACGCGAGCGAAGATGCGCTCAAATTGGCCCAGAAGGCGGTCTCCAAACTGGAGGCTGAGTTGGCTAAAATGAAGGCGACGAAGGAAACAGTCGACTCGGAGGTTTCCAAAGTATTCGAGGCCGGGAAAAATGCTGGACTCGCCGAGTATTTGGACCAAGTCCCCAAGTTTGAAAATCGGGGATTCAAACATGGCTGGCACAAATCCCTTGCTGCTGCTAAAGTTTCATTGATTATGCCAATACCATATGAGCAAGTGGATGTTGAGCCATTGGAGTCTGATTCCAATGACTAATCTGGGCGACTGACATAGGTTTTAGGATGTCGAATGTGTTGCTACAGTCATAGTTTTTTGCTAGGCATTTTCATGCGGGCTTGTAGCTTTTTATTTGGTAATTTGCGTATATAAAATTTCATGAGTTGTGCTCAACTTGCTAAGGAAAATGTTGTTGATGAATGATATTGCTTTCAGTTATGGTTAGATCGACTGCTTAGTTTAGGTATTTGGCCGACCAGATTAGTAAATCTGCCCTTGCCGAATGGGCCTAACTCGTGGGCTGGCTGAGGCATAGATTGATCGGCGCTTGCGCTTGAAAACATGGCCGACCAGATTAGTAAATCTGCCCTTGCCTTAGCCAGGGCGCTAGCTTGCGAAGCCGAATGGGCCTAACTCGTGGGCTGGCTGAGGCACAGATTGATCAGCACAGATTGATCGGCGCTTGCGCTTGAAAACATGGCGGACCAGATTAGTAAATCTGCCATTGCCTTAGCCAGGGCGCGAGCTTGAGAAGCCGAATGGGCCTAACTCGTGGGCTGGCTGAGGCATAGATTGATCAGCGCAGATTGATCGGCCCTTGCGCTTGAAAACATGGCAGACCAGATTAGTAAATCTGCCCTTGCCTTAGCCAGGGCGCGAGCTTGTGTTTGATCAGCGCTTGCGCTTGAAAACATGGCGGACCAGATTAGTAAATCTGCCCTTGCCTTAGCCAGGGCGCGAGCTTGAGAAGCCGAATGGGTCTAACTCGTGGGCTGGCTGAGGTACAGATTGATCGGCGCTTGCGCTTGAAAACATGGCGGACCAGATTAGTAAATTTGCCCTTACCTTAGCCAGGGCGCGAGCTTGTGATTGATCGGCGCTTGCGCTTGAAAACATGGCCGACCAGATTAGTAAATCTGCCATTGCCTTGAGAAGCCGAATGGGCCTAACTCATGGGCTGGACAATTGTCATCCGACTTTTGACGTTTGGGATTACTGACATTGCCTCGGGAGAGATGCATACATTGAAGGATAAATGGGGCGGGTGCACAGGACTTCCGGCGGGAAAATCTATCGAGCGAACTCGACTGCCACACCTGGGTCTTTAATGATAGAATTTGCCTCCGTCATTGGTCTATTGCTCACAAAAACTGCAAAACTCAACGGTCGTGGCGTCGCATCAGGCTCAATTCTCGGTCGCGGGCGCGGAGAATTTCCCCGTTGTTGCATGACCTTTCGGGGCGATCTGCTTCGACAACTAAGGGGCTGCTGTGTTTCCCGATCCTTGGACGTTCTTCTTCCCGTACGCATAGGCTCACTACTGCGACTCATTGCGGCGTCTAATTCAGCCAATCTTCGTCCCTCCCAAGTTGCCTGAATGGAAATAAGTAGGGCCTCTGGCATCGATGGTCGGACACCAAGATTTCGAAGTATTTCGAGACAGCATACATGGGGCCGTGAAAGGACTATATACTGCATAAGTCAGAATGTGTCTGCGGGAAGCGTGACGTGAGAGTGAGAAAAAGGACAAAAGGAATCGCTGTCTGGAGATTCGCGCGGAAAAGGCTGAGCGTGAGCTTCGGGAGCTGAACAATGTTCAAACGAGCGCGTCGGTGGCGGCCGGTCAATCTAAATTGGTCGTTGAGGAGAGAGTGACCCAACGGACCTCGGGTTATGCAAAGGGGTTTCAGGACGGCCTGAAGGTCGGAATAGAGAAGACCAAACGAGACCTTGCCGAGGAGGTCTGCTGATGTGAAAATCGTGGATTCAAGCACGGCTGGATCAAGGCCCTTCAAATCGAGAAAGCTGTCGAAGCCGTGGGCATTGATTTGGCTTCGCCCCTGTATCATCGTCACTACTTACCCTATTCCGATTTCGAAATTGAGAAGAGCGACGATGAGGGTGCCGAATAAATAGACTTTGGAACGCGAGAACAGACTTCGCGTTGAACAAATAGAATTTCTTTTATTTTCAACGTTCATATGTGGTCTTGAAATGTTATGTGCTTAATTAAACGTATTATTTCAACTTACTGGCAAGTTTTGTGTTGCGTGGTGCAAATGTTTAAACATACATTGACCAGCTCGAATTAAGAACAATTCTCAGTGAATATTTATTCGGCCAGTGAAGTGGTCCGAATGCATCTCTCACAAAGGCTCCGAATCCGGAGACTATTTTGGCTAATCGTGATATCCACAAAGGGCGCTCCGAATTCGGAGTCTTAATCGGCCTTAAGAGGCTTAATCGGCCCTAAGGTGTCATGCACCAAAAGGGGGCTTCAAATCCGGAGACTTTATTTTGACCAATCGTGATATCCACGAAGGGCGCTCCGAATTCGGAGTCTTAATCGGCCTTAAGAGGCTCAATCGGCCCTAAGGTGTCATGCACCAAAAGGGGGCTCCGAATCCTGAGACTTTATTTTGGCCAAACGTGATATCCACGAAGGGCGCTCCGAATCCGGAGTCTTAATCGGCCCTAAGGTGTCATGCACCAAAAGGGGGCTCCGAATCCGGAGACTTTATTTCGGCCAATCGTGATATCCACGAAGGGCGCTCCGAATCCGGAGTCTTAATCGGCCCTAAGGTGTCATGCACCAAAAGGGGGCTCCGAATCCGGAGACTTTATTTCGGCCAATCATGATATCCACGAAGGGCGCTCCGAATCTGGAGTCTTAATCGGCCCTAAGGTGTCATGCACCAAAAGCGGGCTCTGAATCTGGAGACTTTATTTTGGCCAAACGTGATATCCACGAAGGGCGCTCTGAATCCGGAGTCATAATCGGCCTTAAGAGGCTCAATCGGCCCTAAGGTGTCATGCACCAAAAGGGGGCTTCGAATCCGGAGACTTTATTTCGGCCAATCGTGATATCCATGAAGGGCGCTCCGAATTCGGAGTCTTAATCGGCCTTAAGAGGCTCAATTGGCCCTAAGGTGTCATGCACCAAAAGGGGGCTCCGAATCCGGAGACTTTATTTTGGCCAATCGTGATATCTACGAAGGGCGCTCCGAATTCGAAGTCTTAATCAGCCTTAAGAGGCTCAATCGGCCCTAAGGTGTCATGCACCAAAAGGGAGCTCCGAATTTGGAGACTTTATTTTGGCCAAACGTGAGATCCACGAAGGGCGCTCCGAATCCGGAGTCTTAATCGGCCCTAAGGTGTCATGCACCAAAAGGGGGCTTGGAATCTGGAGACTTTATTTCGGCCAATCGTGATATCCACGAAGGGCGCTCCGAATCCGGAGTCTTAATCGGCCCTAAGGTGTCATGCACCAAAAGGGGGCTCCGAATACGGAGACTTTATTTTGGGCAATCGTGATATCCACGAACAGCGCTCCGAATCCGGAGACTTTATTTTGGCCTTAGAAGGCTTAATCGGCCCTTAAAGGCTTGGGAGCGAGCTTGAGAAAACGAGAAACTTTGTATTGCAACGGTGGAATATGTACAAGTATCAAGCCCACAAGTCGGGTCAATGATAGAATTTATGTAAATGTGTTGAATTCCAAGGCCATGGCAGGCTTCTTCCTGACATGTCTGAGAGCCGACATGCCCCTGTTCCTGCGATAGATTCTATCTGATAGGGGTCGTCCCAGTTTGGACCCAATTTTTCATCGGCCGGTCTTCGGTCGGCTGGAAGTACCTTCTTTAGGACCAACTCTCCTGGCATGTATCGGCGTAACTCAACTCGCTGATTATACGACTTGGCGAGCTGCTGCTGATACCGTGCTATGGATGCCAGGGCGCGGTCTCTTCGTTCTTCGATTAGAATCAGATCGAGGGTAAGCATCATGTCGTTTCGGCCCGTATCAAAAACTTGCGATTTCAGAGTTGGGAGGCCGATTTCCAGGGGTAAGATTGCCTGGGTTCCAAAGGATAGAGCAAACGGCGTTTCTCCATTGGATCTCCTCGGCGTAGTACGATGAGCCCACAATACACTCGGCAATTCGTCGACCCATTTGCCTTTAGCTTTTTCTAGCCTCTTTTTGATGCCGTCCAAGATGGATTTGTTAGAGGCTTCGGCTTGACCATTGCTTTGGGAGTAGGCTGGTGTAGAGAAGTAAGGCCGAATGCCATATTTGCTGCATAACTCTCGATATACGCCACAATCGAACTGGGTGCCATTGTCTGAGATGAGAGCTCTCGGAATGCCGAATCGTGTTATGATGTTTCTCCATACAAAGCGTTTAACGTCGGCATCTCGTATATGTGTTAAAGCCTCCGCTTCAACCCATTTTGTGAAGTAATCTGTCGCGACAATTAAAAATCGCTTGTTCCCTGGGGCCCTCGGCAATGGTCCTACGATATCAAGTCCCCACTGAGCAAACGGCCAGGGGCTAGTGATAGAGTTCAACGCTTCGGCAGGCAGATGGGTTAATGGGGAGAACTTTTGGCACTGTTCGCATTTTTTTACATAACTCTCCGCGTCAGCTCTCATTGTCGGCCAATAATACCCCTGTGTTATAGCTCGATGGGCCAGGGAGCGTCCGCCAGAATGGGCACCACAACTGCCCTCATGCATCTCTGTCAGAAGCTCCTCTGCTTTGTCGGGGTGCACGCATTGCAAATATGGACCAGAGAGGGACTTTTTATAAAGCCCTCCTTGCGGATCCAGAAAGTATCGCAGGGCTTTATTTCGCAGCTTGTGTGCTTCTTTTTTGTCCTCTGGGAGTTGTTCAGAAGAGAGGAATGCAGCAATAGGGTCCATCCAGCTTGGTGTGGATTCTATAACGTTGACATGGATTTCCTCCGAAGTGCCAATACTCGGCTCCGGGATGAAACCTACTTCGATGGTCTGTTTGATCTCAGAATTGATGGCAGAGGCTAGGCACACCAAGGCATCCGCGTGTGTCTTCTGGTCGCGTGTTATTTGGTTCAATTCGTGATGGTCAAATTTTGTCAGCAAGGAATTGGCCGTTTTCATGTAGGCCGCCATACGGTCGTTTCTTGCCGCGTACTCCCCCTTTAGCTGATTGATTACCAATTTTGAATCACAAAACACAAGCAGACGCCGAGTGCCGAGAAGGTGCGCATTCCGCAGACCGGCTAGAAGGGCTTCGTATTCGGCTTCGTTATTTGATGCTTTGAAGCCAAGCTTGACAGTCTGCTCAATTATTGCGCCGTCTGGAGACATGATTACAACTCCGGCGCCGCTGCTCCTTTGGTTAGACGATCCATCACAGTATAATTGCCAAATATCCCCGACATAAATTCTCCAGTTCGGCTTTGGTCAAACTTCAGCCTTTGGTTGAACTTCGTCAGGTTTGAGGTTGGCAAGCTCGCCGGTGAATTCGGCAACAAAGTCGGCCAACACCTGCCCCTTGATTGCGGTTTTAGGTAAAAACTGAATGTCGTATTGGCCGAGTTCAAGAGCCCATTTTGAAACACGTCCTGATGCTTCTGCACTCCGTAGTACTGATCGGAGGGGATAATCTATTAGCACCCCAATGCTATGTCCCTGGAAGTAATGCATCAGTTTTCTTGCCGCCATGACTAGGGCTAAGATGAGTTTTTCCAGCGGAAGGTAGCGTGTTTCGGCGTCAACCATTGCCTTGCTCACATAATACACTGGCCGTTGCTCCCCCTCTTCCTCTTTTAACAGTACGGTGCTGATGGCCCTATCGAAAACTGTCAGATATAGAATGAGCGGGTCACCAGCAGTCGGTGTTGTCAAGAGAGGTACTGAGCGGAGGTAGGTCTTGAGTCCGTTGAAAGCTGTTTCGCATTCGGCGGACCATTCAAAAGCCTTACCTTGCCGTAGTGTCTGAAAGAATTGTCGGCAGCGATCTGTAGACCGGCTGATGAACCTGTTGAGTGCAGCGGCCATCCCCATCAACTTTTGGACTTCTTTTACTGAACGGGGGGAGCCGAGTTCCAAGATTGCTATGACTTGCCTCGGGTTGGCTTCGATTCCTCGGTGATTGACGATGTAACCCAGGAATTTGCCAGAGCCGATTCTGAAAGCACACTTGGAAGCATTCAGTTTCATTCTGTATTTGCGTAAGATGCTGAATGTCTTTTCTAGATCGGCTATATGATTCTGTTCTTCTTTGGACTGGACCACCATATCGTCGATGTATACTTCCATAGTGTGGCCGAGTTGCTCTTTGAACATGGCAGTGACCAGTCTTTGGTAGGTTGCCCCTGTATTCTTCAGCCCAAAAGGCATAACTTTGTAGCAGAAGGTTCCTCTTGGGGTAAGGAATGTAGTTTTGTCCTGGTCATCTAGATGCATGGCGATTTGATGGTAGCCTCTGTAAGCATCGAGGAAGCTCATGCGTTGATGGCGTGCCATCGCATTGACAATCTGGGTAGAGAAAAATAGTCTTTGGGGCAAGCTTTGTTCAGATCCGTGAAATCGACGCACACTCGCCAAGTCCCATTTTTTTTCTTCACCACCACTGTATTGGAGAGCCACGTAGGGTAAGTGACTTCTCTAATTGCCCCGACGTCAAGCAGTCTGTCTACCTCCTCAACAACGGCGGCAGTGTGCTCCACGGCTGACCGCCGGCCTTTCTGAATGATCGGCCTACATTTGGGATCGACATTCAGACGGTGCTGTGAAACTGATGGGTCGATTCCCGGCATTTCGTACGGAGTCCATGCAAAGACGTCGAGGTTGTTGAGCAAGAAAGAGATCAGCTGCTGCCTGTCGGCCTGATTCAGAGAGGCGCCGATCATGAAGAACTTTTCTAGGCTTCCATCGATGTCAACTCAGTCTAAACCTTCCATGGCCTTCTCATTTGGATGCCGCCCAACATCATCAAGGATCTCCCGATTCGGCACCTCAATGGAGTTTACTTGCAGTTCCTTTGGCGTTCTGGAGGCAAGGAGATAACATGCTTGTGCTGATTTCTGGGAGCCGCAGATTTGCTCAATGCCGTGTTCTATTGGGAAATGTAGCAGTTGATGATAGGTGCTTGGGACAGCTTGCAAGGTATGCAACCACGATCGCCCCATGATGAGATTGTACGGCGATGGCAGCCTGACGACCAAGAATTCCACATCCACCGTTCTGGAACCTGTTCGAACGGGTAAGCTGATCTTTCCCAATGGGTACTCTGGATTGGCATTGAAGCCAAATAGTGGATACGGAGCCGAAGTCAGGTCTGACTCGTTGAATCCGAGTTTGATGAAGGTTTTATAATACATAACCTCCGAAGTACTGCCCTGGTCGATAAGAACGCGTTCGATGGTGAACCGGTTTACGCGTAGCTCAACAACCAATGGATCAATGTGAGGGAGTGTTACGCCGATCAAATCAGAGTTGTCAAAGGTGATACTTGGTGTTTCTCGGAGCCGTTTTGCTGGCGTGAGTTGCTGTTGGGGACCTGGATGTGATTGGATCGCATGCACGGCCGGGGTTGCTGGTAGGCTGTATATCATGTGGACGGTGTCAAGCGGAAATGCATCCTTCAGAAGGGCAGGTGTTTTGATCGCACTCCTCCAGACGCATTGTTGGAGACGTTCATCCTTTGCCAACTCCTCAAGATGATCTATTGAGGCATAGCGGCCATCAGTTTCTTGCTGTTGGGCTCGAGATCGTCGATCATCTGCCCTCGGGGGTCGCTCAGAAGCCTGGCGCACTGTTTGTTTGGATTTTGCTATTTCCGAGGCCAGATCGCGACGAAGGCGTTCGTTCTCAGCGATGATGTTGTCCAACCTCTGTTTGGTTTGCCTAGCTTGTGCCATGGTCGCTTGTATTGTCTTTTGCGTTGGGTTTGAAGATGAGCAGAGGTCCAAGGCAAGTCTTGCTGCGATGGTTTTTGGTCCAAGCGAGTTTGCTGGAGTGAGGTCATCTCTCTGTGTGGTCTCGTTAGTGGCTATCAGAGGATCTTCAGTCACGCCTGCCATGGATGTATTTGAGTATTCCCATATACGGCGCCAATTGTGGAGAAGTGGTTTGGAAATACTCTTCAGATCTTGGGAGACGCTAGTGATCCCCAGCTAGTCACCTGAAAGGATACAAACACTCCGGTCGAGGGTGCCGGAATTAGCACTCCGACGGACAAGTCAGTTCAGACACTCAAGATAGCTTGTTTACTAAGTTAAGTGAAGTGATTCTTACATACCTTTCTAAATCTGTGGTTCTTGTATTTATACTTGCTTTTTGGGCCTCGGGGCCTGAGCCTACTTTTATCCCATTCCCCTTTTATTTATTCGGAGCTACTGATCTCTGGCTATTCCGCCTTCCTAACGTATTCGGCATCCTAGTCACGCAATATGGAGCCGAATAATATCTGATTTCTGGGGTACGCACCTTCCGACTCTTCTATTTATTCGGCTCTCACACATGCTAATACTCGATTGGAAACTATTATTATAGGCAAACTCCACTAAGGGCAAGTGCCTCTCCCACGAACCTTTAAAGTCAAGGACACAACCCCGAAGCATATCCTTTAAAATTTGAATGGTGCGTTTTGACTGTCCGTTAGTCTGAGGATGATATGTTGTGATAAAGGTTAATCTTGTAAATCCTTGGAGAACACTTTATTTCACTAAATTACGTAAATCCTTGAAGAACCCCATCTCTCTGAATATAGCAGAACCCTCTTCGTTGCCACGATTCCCACATTCGCACGAACCATCGCTGCCGCCAACCAATCCCACCGGTAAACCCGCTTTCCATTGCTTTTGTTGTCCCTTTACATCCTCTTTTGTTTCTTGCCACTGTGCCCTAATTCTCTCTCTCTCTCTCTCTCTCTCTCTCTCTCTCGGCCACCATATTTTGTTTTGGGCATATGTTAATTTCCAGATTGGTAATTCGAGGAGTATTTTGTGTTGGTACTTCACATTTATGTTTCTTTGATCAATTGCAAATTCAGTTAAACACACAATATATTTATGTTGGATGTACACATGAATTATTAGAAGAAAAAACCTCGTGTAAACTAAGAATTTGGGTCATGTGTTGTAGTCTATTTAATCAATATATCGACTTGCATTGCTATAATGTGTGTAATTTCTTATGTATGATTGGTTTTGTATATTATTTGAACAAGAGGAAAATGACTAACAAGGCACTTCACAACAGAAAAAATGTATGCAATTAGTCCACCAAAACAAACTTTAATCATCTTAAAACCTCTTGAGGTTAAGGGTAAAGGGGTAGTAGTTCAAATCTGGTTTCAGGTTTTCAATTTTATTTATTATCATTATTATTTTTTGTCTTGGTTTGGTATGATGCCTCGGATTGAATCCTCCAAATATCATTCCAAGATGCAGGTTTACTATTCATTGATTTAAAAGTTCATAGTTTGGGGAAGGTTTATAGTGATTTAAGTTCCTTAAAATAGTGATTTAAGTTTAATGTTGAAATAAAGTGATTAATATCTGAAACTTATTTACGAATGGTAGTAGAATTGATAAAAGTTGTTGGCTATCTCTTGCAATGAATTTGGTCCAAAGCATTTATAATTTATTCTTGATTTATATTATATTATATTATATTATATAACAAAACAAGGGTGCTGATGGGATGGTTATTGTAGCTGGTTTCTCATTACTCCTCAGAGGGGTTTAGTCTCCTCGAATACAATAGTCCTACAGTTCGGACTTCCATGGTTCTTAATCTGGTTTCACAAGTGCAATGTGAAACAGAAGGAACACAAATGAGTCCAAATCCAGCAAATCTTTGGAAAATCAATTTACAATTAGAAATGCCAAAGATGGATTGCATTGCCAGATTTTAGAGTCGCCACCTACATGTTTTTGGAAAATTTAGGAAGCCCGTGACTCGTTCCAAAGGCCACTTGTCCATCATAACCAAAGTGTCTCGGCTTGAGAACTTAGGTATGTATGACAGGAGAAGGTCATGAATTGAGCACCCCACTCATCCGATCAAAGATCAGCCTCTACTAATCATGATGTGATTCTTATGTACAGTATATGCTCATGTTCTAATTATTATGCTAACTTTACTATGTGAGACACACAAGTATAGACTATTTCACCTACTTTGGAACGCTTTGATTTTATGTTTGTTTGGAAAGTGTTTTGAATATGTGTCACTTGAAAAAGTAAGCTCATATATACATTAATCAAAGCATCCCAATTTAAGTAAAATAACTTTCATCCACTGACACTCAAAGAGGTATATCAAATAAGCACTTAGCCTCATGGTAATATGCTTTGACATAGTAACACTAACACACATGCAATTTGCAAAAGCAAAAATACTTACCTAGTACTCAACCGAGGCAAGCCAAAATAGGAGAAAACAGTTAGAAAAATGCATGCTCCAATGTGCAAGTAACTAATGCAACACATACAAAATATGCACTATCGGATTTGGCTTCTTAACATGACATACAGATCAATTCAAGGCATATAGTAGCGCATGTATTCAATTAGAAATACTCGATGTGTTTATCAAATATAATGAGCCAAATCCCTAATGCATGCAAAAATGTGTGCAAGACATGGTAATGAGATGAAACTAAAAATATGATATTACATGCAAACATACAACCATCGTAAGCAAGTAAATAAGAGAGAAAAAATGGAGGTTCGAAGACATACACAATATTACAAGTTTGCCCACACATGGGAGGGTTCAAATGAATGTTCGAATGCTAAACTACTTATTACAACATCAAATGAACTAATTTAACTAGCTATTACAATTACTAAATTTAACTAACTATTTACAAATTCGAATGCATCTAGTTAATTAATTACAAACATACTACTATCAAAGCATTAATTGAAAGGATCACGAGAGGTGAAGAGTCGCACACACACAAATGAGAATATCCTCCTAGAAACCTCTCTGTTTTGTTGCCAGAAACTGTTTTGTTTGTAGTCAGAAATTTATTTTGTTTTTGCCTCAGCTTCTGCTCTGTTCTGCCATGAAAATGCTTATACAAAATAGGGTGGCCGACCGGCCTTGAGAAGTGGTCGGCTGAACAGAAATGTGTCAAGCCAGCCACTGTTTTGGATACTGCCCTGCTGCTAGAAATGAAATAGGGCAAAAATAGAGTATTTCCAGGGGAAGTTTATCCTTTTTGTCTCTCCTTATCATGAAACTGATCAAAGGAGGAGTAGATTCGATTTACAAACCATCAATCATTACAAGTTTGTTGCTTGATGATCTATGAATCAATAGGGTAAAAGCTTAATAAAAATGGAGATATGAGACTAATAACACCTCTTCTCTATCATGGAGTTACCTTAAGGAAAGGGGTAGGCATTGCTTCTTGAATCACTAAACATCACTACCGAGTATGTAATGATTCAAGACTCAATGGGTTCAATATTACGTCTGATTGAACCCGACTTTGATTTTATTACTTTTTTACCTCTTAATCCAATTTTATTAACCTTTTTTGCATTACCTTTCCATTCCTTATTCATTTTTGTCCCAAAAGTGATAACTACGTCCACTAAGTGCAAAAAGTGATAAAGAAATGTGTTGAACAAAAGATTGTGCTTAGCACGAGAGAGATGTAATGCCTTGGTATTAAACCTCCGAAGAGATTAAACCATTAAGCATGGGAAGTCTCTTTCTTAAGCTTTGAGCAACAAACTAGTGTTGGATACAACTCTTACTCAAATCAAGCAAAGAAAGGAGGGAGAGTGCAGAGGTGATTATTCAAAGATGATGATCACAAATATGAGTATTGACGCAAAAATAAAGAATGAGATCTATCAACTCAATAGATTGGTGTCTAAGACCTAAACCCCCAAATCCATGAGGACTTTACAACACCACAAGCATAACATTCAAGGCATAAATGAAATAAACAATTAAGACAACCCCAAAAATAGCAAAAACAGTGTTAGAAAAGCTAGAAAGGTTAAAAAAAAAAAAAAAAAACAAAACAAAAAACAAAAAAAGGGAATAAAGCTAGTAAGTAAGTCTAAGAAAGGGTGGCCAGCCCCTCCACTTTTGGATCTTTAAATCACATATTTTAACCTCTGAAAACTCAGAAAATCAGTAGCTAAAGGCAAAGAAATAAGTGTGAAGAACAAGGATACAAGCTATGGGATAAGGCTCAAGAAAGGATGGTTAACCCCTCCACCTTTGGTAGCTTTTAAATCACAAGTTTCAGTACTTGAAATCAGTCCAAAAGAATGTGTAAATAGCAAGAAAAAGAAAAGGAAAGAGCAGTGTAAGTAAGGGAGAAGATGGCAAAAGTTATACCTCTTGAAAAGAGGATGTTCTTTGGTTCACAAACCACAAAATGATCACACTCAAAAGCTGAAATTTTGGCTCAATAATCTTAGCAAGAAACCTCAAAATTTTAGTTTAGGAAGTGTATGTATATTGCAAGATAGAGAGGGAGAGTGTTGGGTAAGTTTTTGACACTTAGAGAATTTTTCTAACCTTAAACCATGAGGGATGGTCAAGTATTTATAGAAAAACAGGTTCCCTTGTCGGAAATATCTGTAATGAGCCAACTAGTGCAATGCATGCACATTGGGGGATAGTTGGCAGCAAAAGATCTATATGCCGGGAAACATGGTCGGCTGACCATGTAGGGGGACGGTCGGTTGATAAAATTGGCCTGCCGGCTACCTATTGGCCAGCAAGACTCTAAGTGGTCAGGCTAGAAAAAATTAGGTTTTCATCAAACGGGGGTGCAAGGTTTTAGGTTCTGAAACTCAAAACCGAAGCTTCTTGTTGAAGAAATTGAACGATTGTATAGCGTAGTATTTCATCATTGAGTACTCAACCTGAGGTGCCCAAGTCTTAAGTGCGGTAAAAAATGGGGTATCTACAGTTATCTTATATGGACATTTGATTCAATTATTGAGATAACTTTGTCTTTCTTTCCTTCAGCTTTCCACCGTTACATTACAAATGTAAAATGTATGTAAGAGGATTTATTTTTGACGGCTCAAATTCATCATTTGCTTCAATCATAGGGCTCAAGTTGAGATGAGTTCAAAATTCAAAACTCAAATCCTCTCTAAAGTTGACGGCTCAAATTCATTATTTGAATTTCTTCTAAAAGGAAGTTGCTAGGAGTAGAAAAGGATATTAAAGCATTCCTTGTGGAGGAACTATGATGATTTAAATGAAAGCTTTTAGTATTACTCTTTTTTTTGGAGATCATTTTGTCCTTGATTTTATATCAAGTTAGCTTTGCCCTTATAAAATTACAAGTGACTAATGTATCAGCATTCAATGTCATTGCTAAGTCTGTAATGGTGTTAGGCTGGTTTTCTTTTATTTGTGATGACCAAATATATCCTCTCAGACTAGACTATTTGTTGAGAAATATTTATCAATTAATTCCACTTCTATTTGTGTTTTTTGAGAAATTCTTCAATTCATGCTCTTCTTGGTTTATAGTAAAATTGAATTCTTCCATTGACTTAAAGTGCATGTATGGCTTGACACGGTGAATTCAATAAAATTGAATTCTTCTTGGTTTATTTTTGTCTTACTGAATGTAAATTTTATTTTTATTTTTATTTTTATTTTTTGATTTTATGACTTTTTACTTGTTGGTTTTATTATTCTCTTTCAAGATTTGATGTCATGATAACTTGTTCGAATCTTTTTGAAAAGTTCATAGATTCATAAATTATGTTGCTTCTTCAAACCTAAACCCTTAACTAGCTATGTGTGTAATATTTTCATCAAAGCTTCATGAGATTTGGGATATATACCCACAAAAATAATGTATTTTTATATTTGGTGTAATTTTAATTTTTTAAAAAATTATACTTTCCAAATATATCTAAATTTTGTAATTTTTTTTTTTCACAAACCGAGTCATAAAACTCCAATAAAGTAAACAGTATAAACAATAAATAAAATTAAAAAAATACTAATTTAACAAACCTGATCTATTTTTTACATCTCTAAAAAAAATTAAGAGCAATTTTTTTCAAAAATTTTTGCCTTAATTTGAAATTCCATATCCAATTGGGGATTCCCCCAACATTTTGCCCTAACCATTCTACGTTTCTCATCTCACTCTCACGCACAACTCGTTTCTCTCATTCCTCCTCCCTCAAGGACGATTTTGTGTAAATCCAAAGCAGTCACCGCCAACTATTACATTCTCACCAGGTAAGTTGGTTTCTCTCTCTCTCTCTCCCCAATTTCTAAACCCTATCCATCTCCCTTATCTTCTATATGTTTTTGAATGGGTTTCTAAAATGGGTATATTAGATATCTGATTTTTTGATTGAATTTCTAACCCTAGCCATCTCCCTGACCTCCTTATTGCTATTAGGTTTGAGTTAAAAGTTCTAATGTTTTTCTCATCTTTGAGAAAACCCTTATTATTATTATTGTTATTAGGTTTCATATTTGTAATTCAGCTATTATGTCACTAATTTATTACCAGTCCTTTGTTTTTATTATCTAGTTTTGGCCATAAATCTCATAGACATTGTTCTCAACGTATAGAACTTTCTGTCTTATTATATTTGGTTTCCTTCACCTCTTTTATTTTATTTATTTATTTATTTTTTTTGGGTTTCGGAACAGATGAATAGTAGGAGTTTGTTTTGTAGTTTTTTTCGATAATTCCCCCCCTAAAGGATACATTATTGAACAAAGTCTTTTTTTTTTTTTTTTTCCAGGTGTGACTGCTACTGTTTTGGAGTTTTGAAGACCATTAGAGCCTCGTGGTTTTCATGGTGATTCTCTTCTTCTCCCTCTCTCTCTCTCTCTCTCTCTCTCTCTCTCTCTCTAGTTAAAATTGAGTTAATTGCAATTAAAAGTACAAAATTGATGCAAAAGGCAGAGTACATGACATAGAATTTACCTTTGATTCATTGTAGATGATTTGAGTGGGGTCACTGTGATTCATTAAGGGAATTTTATACTTCTTTGGTAATCTTTTCTTTCAAGGTACCAAAAAAATAAATAAATAAATAAATTGAAATGAGATGGTCCAAAAACTCCACAAAAAAAAAAAAAAAAAAAAAAGCAAATATTTTCACTAAAATGACGCTGTTTTAATATATGATTATAGATGGCTACTAGAATGACATTATGTTGTTTTTTGGCGTTTTACATATGCGTTGCCATAAAATATTTTTGGAATTTTTTTTTTTGTCCTGATTAATATCCACTGTTCAAAAGGATATTTGATGACAGACATGTTGATTAATTATGCATTATACGGTAATATTGAGTCGCCATCAACTCACACCAATGTGCTAAAAAGATATGTGATGAGCCTAGCAGCTAGCATAATTGGTTTATAAACCAATGAATGAATAGCAAAATAAGCCGAAGCGAGTTAATTTTTCTATGATTTTTTTAGCTTGTTTTTAGTTATTGCTAATGCCTAGTATTCTTTATTGGCCTTGTTTAATTTGGAATCCTTTTAAAGTTGTCGGTAGTGATTTTGAATGGACACTCTATTTGTACAAGCTCACATAGGAGAAAATGGGATATTGACATGGATGAAAAAAAGAGAAAAGAAAAATGACAAAATGAATGAAGAAAAATAAATGTAGGAAGGGGGGTGGTTGATTGTTTGTGTTTGCATTGACATTGTCAATTCTTCTTTAATGGGTTTAATTTGTTTTATTTTTCTCCATTTGGTGTTAATTCTACAAGTAGGTTTATATATGTTCTTCCTTAATGGGTCTAAATGTATTCTTTTAAAAATAGATGTGTTTATAATGTTTAGAGATTTTACATGTTATGCTGGTTTGGTAGAATTTAATTGAGCTCATTACCATAGTTGAATGTGACAATGGAATGTGTGGAAAGTGAAACATATATTTTCCCCTATTTGAAGAAAAAGTGAGATTCTTGGGTGTGCAAAAGTGAGATTGTATATGGTATGGTAATTTATCAAAAAATAAAAAATAAAAAATAAAATTTGTATATGGTATGGAATATATGAGTTTAATATCTAGAATATTTCTGTGAATTTTAGGATGGTTGGATTTTTGTTGGAATAGTTGAAAGTCTTCTTATGGAATTTTTTTGATCAACATAGACTTGGAACTTGGCCATGTAAGGTACGAGTGGACCAGTGTGAAACTTTTGCTTCCTGCTTTATATATATTTGCTACAAAACTTGGTTTTACAATGGAAATGCAACTCCCAGGGACTAGTTTTCAATAGGATGTTCAGACAAAATTTTAAGAAACTTTAGCAGAAATTATTGGGATTTTTTTTTTTTTTTTTTCCGTGAATGGTCTAAAATTTCTAGAAAAACTATGTAGAGGCTTGTAAGAAACTTTTCAAACATGTTGGGAAACAATGGAAAATGTATGGAAAATGCTTCCCACAAAATCATCTCTTTAGCTATACTTTTCAAGCATTTTTTCCTTTTCAATTGGAGTTCTTACTACTTTTTAAATTATTTCGTATAGTTTTAATGACATTTTTTGTTGAGGGTTGAGTGATGTTAGCCCTATATTTCTTTGCTTGAGTGTTTATTTTCAGCTATTTGGGCACTTGATTGTGATAGAATCACAAAAGTTAAGTATCACTCTACGAATGAGCTGAGTTTGGGTCTTTGCCAATTGTGATTTAATTTCCTATTTTTTGATATTATTTTGGTTCCTTGCCAATTGAATCCTGGACTTATGCTACTGTTTTGATAATTTTTTTTTGATGTTCTATTTTGTTTGGTGTTAGTAGAGGCTTCTTTGTAGCATTGATTTGGATTAGGTGAAGTCTTCTTTTATTTTGGAGAGGGAGGTGTATCATTGTCTTATTAATTATTTATGTTTAAATTTCTTTCTTTCCCTTATTTAAAAAAAATTAACAGATTGACTAGTCAAACCTTCCTCTTTGACTTTAAATCTAGAAACAACTAGCTTTCAATCAAAAGCTACTACAACGCATGCTTGCTATTAGTTTATTTATTTACTTGAGGCATAGGCGGGATAGAATAGAACTTGTTTTTAATCTCAAAGCATGTCTTACTCAGTTAGGTTACACAATTATTGTTGGGGCTATACCCATCCAATTTAGTTTCTTGCAGGGCCTGTAACATAATCTGATATCAGTTTTTGACCATATCAGCAATTCAAATTTTGTTATTTTAACCGACTTATTTAACTATTATATGGACCTTTCAAGAGCCTTTGAGGCACTTTGACCAGTTTCAAAACATAAAAGACCTTTGTACCAAAATTTCCTGCACATTGGCTTCTCGATAGTCCATTTTCAAAGCTCACAAGTCTCGCCGACATCAAATTGGCATTAAATAAGCACAAAGTGCATGCCATTTCTTATATTTGCAAATGTAATTTTGCATGAGTACCATGTCTTCGCAAATTAACTTCAGCACTCAATGATGAGCTTCTGGAATAGGTTGTGATTCTTGGGAATAGTTTCCCTATAACCAGTTGTATTGTATTGACAATGTTTATGATTTGTTCAAAATGAGTTTTGACCCCTTTTTTTTCAATTTTTTTTAATTTTTTTTTTTTTAGGTTGGTATTCCAAATGGCTACATGGGTTTTGATAATCTTGTTTGTATTTGTTAATGTATTGTGTTATACTATATCTAGTGTTCTCACCAATTAAGTGTGAGGCTGTGTTTTGATATTGGTTAATCTCTTTGAAAATTGGTCGAGATTGCATTAGGCTAAGGCAAGAATGCCAACACTATACACTATAATGTTTTTTTATGCCAATTGATTGTGCAACTGATTATGCATACAAGCCACAAATCTTGGTTGAAATTGGCTTTGGCAATTGAATCGGTTATAAATACAAGCCACTATCCACATTTACAAGCAAATCAATTTTGCACATATTGTAAAACTAAGTCCAACTAAGAGTTTTATAATTGATTACTAAGCCCAACCAAGTGTTTTATAATTGATTATAAAATGAATTCTTTTTAATAACATTTCTTAAAAACTTCTATTGTATTATTTTGTGAAAAATAACAATTATATCTTCACCAAAATTCTATTTTCATTCAAATATATGAAAAACTCAATTAATAAGATAAAAATTCAATTGTCAATAAAACTTTATCCAATTATGATTCAACATTTAAATAGCATATCACTCGTACTATGCACAAGATTGGATTTAAAAAAAATTATTTATGATTATTTTAGACATATTTTTAAATTGTTAGCATAAAATATACGTAATTTTGAAAGAAAATTTAGATTGGATTGAAGTAATAAAAATAAAAATTTATTCCATTTGTTTGAAATTTACTGAATAAATAAAATATATTATAAATAAAATCTAAATTGTTGTGGATCTTTTATTAGTATTGCTGCAGTGTCAACATGATAGTTAATATTATAATTGATGAATAAAACATATTATGTATTTATAAAATGTTTTAAAGTAAAAATGTTATACTTACATATTATATATATATACCTTGTAAAAGGTATAGATAATCTTCAGACTAATTTATATTTAAAACAAACGTCACGTACGGTGCACAATTTAGTTGACGTAGCATTGTTGATACAGGTATGATACATGCATAGGCACGGACTTGGCATGACGTAATATAATCTTTAATTATTCTAACTCCATTATCCTATAAAATTTTAGAATTATAACATTGTGTTTGAAAAGGTAAGAATTTATAATAAATTTTATAATTTCTTACCTTTGATCTCATATTCTTCAAATATGATGGTTGACATCACAAGATAAACTCTGATCCTTTATTTTGAACAGTGAGATTTATTGAAT
The DNA here is from genome assembly GCA_036172215.1 of Camellia granthamiana. NCBI lineage: Eukaryota > Viridiplantae > Streptophyta > Magnoliopsida > Ericales > Theaceae > Camellia > Camellia granthamiana. The sequence goes on along the minus strand of CM069906.1, from coordinate 21,780,819 downwards.
CAATACTGTTTTTGACCACAATGTTAACATTGTATCTAATAATAATAATAATAATAATAATCTTAAAACACTTGTCAAATTTGAATTATTATTGTACATATCAGTTATTTACCTAAAGAAAATTACATCGTTATAATATCAATATCATCATGTATGCAGTGACGACAAACAATGTGATCATAATAATATTCAACTCTTTGATAGAAGCTTTTCCACAAATCAATCCAAAGGTTGTCAACATCAATTTGTTCAATGTACTCAAGTATTTGAAAATATGAAACATACACCATATTTGAAAAAAAAAAATTTAATCTCTTACTATAAACAAATTTATATATTTATCGTTTAACTTTCATTACTTAGGATGATAACAATTCTTACCTTTGGCATAGGTGCAAAATTACGTATTCGAATTCCTTTGGTATTTGATATTACCAATGACTGTGAAATTGAGAATTTATTTTTTCGATTCCAAGATACTAACTTTTGTGATATAGGATTCATAGCAAGCCTAGATAAACATGTCAATATATATGTAGTTGTGAGAATTATATTGTCATATATAATTGGTTAATATTATATAATCATAACATACAACACTCGAATATAAATTGTATAACGAAAGGAATGATTAGTATATAACTTGCTGTATTTGCATGCAGCAAAACATGGACCTAGAAATTGAGAAAAGATAATTTATTAATATTAATATTTGTAATTGCATATAGATATTATAAAAATATTGATATTATAAAAGTAAATGAAAAGAAATCTTATCATGATAATCTTTAACTGTTAATCCAGTGGTAAACAAAATATTATCATTATCTAGAGTATGATATAGTTGCATGCCATCAGTTGTTGCAAACACATCCCACAGAGTTAGTCTTACTAATGTGGAATTCTTTTTACAATTAAAAAAAGAAGTTGACATTAGGAAAAATAATATAATTTGTAGAGTATTTCAAATTGGTAAAGACATAGAAATATGTTATGGTATCATACCTTGTATCAAATACTCTCTTGTAATTATTATGATTTGCAATATCTTGACATTCAATTATACTAACAACCAACTCAATCACATATGCGTATTTTAGAATTGACATGCTTATTGTTTTGATAGTTGAAATTTTTTTTATTGGTAATAAACTATGTATGTAATCTAGATAAGTATCATTTGGTAAAAGTAACGTACCTATTAATTGAACATCTTAATGAAAAAATTAGCCAATGTTTGATAATTTTTTGATGAAATACCACTGAAGTGGTATATTATCATCATGATCAAGTATGTGCACAATTGTTATATCATTAGTAAAAGACATCTTATGATAATATGGCACAAACTTAAATTTTTCATTAGCCAATGTAATATGAACTCCTTTAAAACAATATATTTTTCCTTCAATTAAATGTTCTTTGAAGTAATCATATTCTTCAGAGCCTACAGTTTCTTCAATGGCATCACTCTTTGAAAAAGGTAATAAGTACATATTTTTAACATAATATAAAACAAAATATTTAAAAATTATCTCATGATAAGAGTTGTAAATACTTGTTCATCAACAAAAATCATTCTGAATATCATATTTCCCCTGGGAGGATTAGTCACAGATAACAACCTGACTAATTGAGCTTTTAACGCTCCAATTACTTGCATATTGATGAAAATCAACAAAATAGGGATATCTGATAATTCTATCACTTATTAATAATGTAGATGTATATGAGCAAAATATGAATTTATAATTTTTAAGTGTATTTATGTTAGGTGTATCTAAAAATTTAAAAAAATATTAAAAAAAAATTTAGTGAAAATAAAAAATTTAATTTTGTAAAAAGTGAATCATGAAAATCCAAACTAAACAAACTGAATCATTAAAAAAAAATATATATACAATCAATTAAAAAAATGCAGGTACAAATTTTTTTTAGGTAATATTATACTTTTTAAGTGTATTTATGTTAGGTTTATCAAAAAATTTAAAAAAAAATGCTTAAAACATTAAAAAAATTCAGTGAAAAAAAAATATAATAAACAAAAAATTTTAATTTTCTGAAAAGTGAATCTTGAAAATCTAAACCAAACAAACTGAATCATTGTTTTTTCCCTAAAAAAAAAAAAAAAAAAAAAAAAAATCAATTAAAAAAGACAAGCATAAAATTTTTAAAGTGATTATTACATATGTGATGAGATAATGTAAATTGCAGGAGTTGGCATTATTTTTTGAAACAAAATTATTACAAAATAATTCTTACCTTGTGGTGGAATAATATTATTATTTGTTGCCATTGTGGGTTGTGACACATCTCCATGCAATTGAACGGCCTCAGTTATGGGATTTATGACTATTTCATCATTAAAAATCATTGAAAAATAATTAAATATCCCAAAATAAACTTATGTGAAATAATACAATGAGAATAGTAATGAGATAAGTATAAAATTATGAGTCATGTACAAATTGTAACGCCCTCAAAATATAACACAAAACCCAACCATATAAACATGCATTGATATACAAAAGTCCAACATTCTTCTATTCATCAGAGTATTTGATTACAAAAGGTATTACATGTTAACAATAAAAGCAAATGCCCTACGGGCTTACAGCTTTCCAAGTTAACACTTGGTTACAAAAAGGATTTCTCAAGGATTGCAGTTCCATTGACACAATTGACTAAGAAGGGAACACCGTATGAATGGACCGAGGATCGGGAGTCAGCTTTCCAAGAACTGAAGACAAGGTTAGTTACAGCACCAGTGCTTGTACTTCCATCAGGTAATGAAGAGTTTCATATCTACAGTGATGCATCTCATAAGGGCTTGGGTTGTGTATTAATGCAAAAGGGTAGAGTCATAGCATATGCATCTCGTCAGTTGAAGCCACATGAAAAGAACTATCCTACCCATGATTTGGAGTTAGCAGCCGTCGTGTTTGCTTTAAAGATTTAGCGTCATTACTTGTATGGAGCTTCTTGTCAGGTTTTTACAGATCACAAGAGCTTGAAGTACCTATTCACTCAGAAGGAATTGAACTTAAGGCAAAGAAGATGGCTTGAGTTGCTGAAGGACTATGATATGCAGATTCAATATCACCCAGGAAAGGCTAACAGCGTAGCCGACGCATTGAGCAGAAAGTCAGTTGGGAGTCTGGCATGTTTAACAATAATATCAGTGGAACCAACTATTGTTGAAGAAGTAAAGGCAAGACAAATGGAGGATGAATTTTTCAGAAAGGTAGCTGATGAAATTTCCACAAAGCCGAGATCAGGATACACTGTTGAGAATCAAGTGCTCAAGTTTGAAGGAAGACTGTGTGTGGCCGACGTTCCAGAGTTGAAAAGAAAAATTTTACTACAAGCTCACAATTCCAAGTTTGCTGTTCATCCAGGGAATACCAAGATGTACCAAGACGTGAAACAGACATATTGGTGGCCGAACATGAAGAGAGAAATAGCCGAGTTCGTGTCCCAGTGTTTGCACTGTCAACAGGTGAAAGCCGAACATCAAAGACCGGCAGGACTCCTACAACCTTTGCCGATACCTGAGTGGAAATGGGAACACATCTCCATGGATTTCGTGGTTGGTTTGCCGAAGACACAGAGAGGTATGGATTCGATTTGGGTTGTTGTTGATAGATTAACCAAGTCAGCACACTTTTTGCCAGTTAAGACTACCTTCAACGCCGACCAACTTGCCTCATTATATGTGAACGAGATTGTTAGACTTCATGGGGTGCCGATGTCAATTGTATCAGACAGAGATCCTAAATTTGTTTCCAGATTTTGGCAAAGTTTACAGAGGGCTTTCGGAGCCGAACTGAAGTTTAGCACAGCTTTTCATCCCCAGACAGATGGGCAGTCAGAGAGAACAATTCAGACACTTGAAGATATGCTTAGGCTATGTGTTTTGGACTTCCAAGGAAGTTGGGGAATGCATTTGGCCTTAGTAGAATTCGCTTACAACAACAGTTATCAGGCTAGCATCGGCATGGCGCCGTATGAGGCTTTGTATGGGAGGAAATGCAGGTCGCCGATATGTTGGGCCGAAGTTGGAGACAAAGCTCTCCTTGGTCCCGAAGTGATTCAAGTAACAACAGAGAAGATTAAGCTTATCCAACAGAGGATTAAGACTGCCCAGAGCCGACAAAAGAACTACGCCGACCAGAGAAGGAAAGAGTTAGAATTTGAAATTGGGGATCAGGTATTCCTGAAAGTTTCGCCGATGAAAGGAGTTTCCAGATTTGGGAAGAAAGGAAAGTTAGCGCCTCGTTATATTGGGCCATTCGAAATTCTTGACAAGGTTAACACCGTTGCATACAGGCTTGCTTTACCACCAGAGTTAAGCCAAGTCCATAATGTGTTTCATGTTTCAATGTTGAGGAAGTATATTCGAGACCCACTGCATGTGATTGATTATTCTGGGATTGAAGTTAATGAGAATTTGGGTTATCAGGAGAGGCCGACGTGTATCATCGACAGACAAGTTAGGCTATTGAGAAACAAGTCGATACCAATGGTAAAGGTTGAATGGAAAGAGCACTACGGCAAGGATGCCACATGGGAAATGGAGGAAGAGATGAGGATCCGGCATCCAGAGTTGTTCTTGGAATAAGGTAACTTAAGTTTGGGGACCAAACTTCCTTAAGGGGGGAAGGATGTAACAACCCTCGTTTGACTTAGCCATTCTTGCATACATTTTGCATGATCTTGTCTTGTTATGTTGTTTTATAGTCTTGCCTTGTCATGTTTTGTGTGGGAGTTGCCTTGCTTTGATTTCTTGCTTGACCTTGCCCCTTTGCTTGGTGTGGCCGAGGTCAGCTCAGTCTAGTCCGCCCTTGATCCTTTGCACTTAGAATCGTTTTGGAACCTTGTTTGACTTGTATCTTAACCTCGGCATGTTTGCCGAGATGTCACTCTTTGGGCCGATGTGTTCAGGGCCGAGGCCGAGATGTTTTGTGCTTGTGACCTTTGTCCTTGGGCAGGTATGGCCTAGACCGAAGTGTGGCACACCCAGGCCAAGGTGTGGCACAGCTCAGTCGAGTGTCGTCCTCCCTAGCCGACGTTCTTGTTGTCTCGTTGCCGAAGTTTGACTTTGGCCGACGTCGTTACTCGCCGACGTGTTTGCCGTCAAGCTTGTTGAGCACGTTTTGTCAGGGACTTGTCTTATCAGTCAATCACTTTTGAGCTGCACCAACCCGGTAGTGCCACGTGTCCGAGCTGAAGCTTAAGGCAGCAGACAGCTCTCGAGACAAATCATTTTGTCTCAAATCTTTGTTTTTAGAGAGAGAAGCTCTCAAGGGAGAAGAAAGAGTTTTAGAGAGAGAAGCGGTGATCCGAGCTTGATCTTTGAAGATCGAACCGTTGGATTTAAGCTTTGAGGTTAGATTCTTGTTCTACTCCAATCGTTCTTATCGATCATCTAGTTGCATTGCATGATTGAACCTGTTTTGAATGTCATGCATCGATTTGGAGATGGTTTTGAAAGAGAAAATGATGTTTAAGTGTTCTTGAAGGGAAACCTTGTTTTGATCCGAAAGCTTGAGGCAACAATCATGTTTTTGTGTTTGTTCTTGCATGATCCTTTTTGCATGGGTACCCAAGTCCATGTTTTTGAACCCTTGGCATGAAATCTCAGTTTTTGAATAAGACGAGTTATGACCTGAGCATACAAGTTTTGATGTTTTGTTAATCTTTTCCTCGATTTCGTTTTGTACGTGGGCCTCAAGACCACATCTCGGCTAAGAGGTGTGGGACCTCGGCATGACCTAGATGGTACCCAGTGTGCTTCCACGAGATGGAAAACAGTGTTTGACTTAGCATGTTTCGTTTTGTTATTAATTTGGATTCGGTGGGAGTGCCGAGATCATTACGTGTATGTTAAGCTTGTTTTGAGAATGTTATTTGTCATGTAATTGTCAGGACTTTGACCTTGCTTGAAGCCTACACCGAGAAGATCTAGGTGAGTGGTGCTTTTAATAAAGCTATGTTATACGGTTTTGATAAACCTTGTTTTACTTCGTCTTGATGAAAGCATTTTGATAAGCATGAATGATTAGCCTACTTTGATGTGAAGAGTATAAGCCTTGTTTGATGATGTTCTTGAAAGTCCCTCGTGCTGGAGGACTCTAAACTTTTGTAGCACTAAGTATAAAAGGTTAAGTATGAGCTTCGTTTTGACGATATCTTTGTAATAAGTATGAGCCTTGTTTTGATGCTATCAGTGAAAGTCCCTTGGCTGGAGGACTATAAACTTTCGCAGCACTAAGAATGAAAGTCCCTTGGCTGGAGGACTATAAACTTTCGCAGCACTAAGAATGAAAGTCCCTTGGCTGGAGGACTATAAACTTTCGCGGCACTAAGTGTAAAAGTCCCTTGTGCTGGAGGACTATAAACTTTCACAGCATCACCTCGTCAAAAAGGGCTACGGGCCTAAGTGACACTAGTTCTTGTGTTGAAAAGGATACGGTCCTTTCTTGGAAAAGCCAACGTGTGAAAAAGGGGCTACGGGCCTAAGTCACACAATAAGGTGAAAAAGGGCTACGGGCCTAAGTCACACAATAAGGTGAAAAAGGGCTACGGGCCTAAGTCACACAAGTTTGCAAGTTTTGTAAGATTTGTTAGATGAATACGGTTCATCATTTGATTTGATAGCTTTGATTTGTGTGATGCCGATGTTGGTAAGCATCTCTCGAAATATGGTAAGCATCTCTTGGAATATGCCGATGTTGGTAGCTTTGATTGTGTTATGCCGATGTTGGTAAGCATCCCTTGAGTATGGTAAGACTTGTTAGATGAATATGGTTCATCCCTTGATTTGGTAAAGTTTTGATGTATCCTACTTTCGAAGGACTTCGGCTAATATTCGTATGATTTAGAATGTTTTGCTTTGCTTTGATGGACCTCGGCTACATTCGTGCAAAACCTTTATTACTTGTACCGTTCACTGAGTTGTCAAACTCACCCTCTCTATATATATGTAGGTGATGAGCAGGACGGCGGCGACGCCTAGTCTATTTTGCAAAGCTTGTTTTGGACTCTTGATATGTTGGCTTAATCTGTTTTACGTCGGCAGTTTTGTGCTTACCTCGGCTATTTTGTAATCATGTCGGCATTTCGTAGTTACGTCGGCAGCACTTGAAAATCATGCTTCTTCGCTTGTAATTGCTGTATTTTATTCTTGTCGGCTGAGAAGCCTTTTGATCAAGTTGAAAATTTGTATTTGTTTATTTTGGACTGAATGTAAACCATATGGTATATGTATCTCATTTGATCTACGCACAAGCTCTTATGGACCATTTCTCTTCGATTTACCGCTTCCGCATTTGCATGCCCCTTGCATTATACTCTGATTGTCTTTGATCTTTAGTAAGTTGGCCTTCGGTAATTACGGATTACTGGCCATCACGGCACCATCCTACTAGGGGCGGGTTGGGGTCGTGACACCCAGACACAACCAACCTGTAACAGACCCGCCCAACACATCCTATAACTCAAATACAAAGTAGGAAAGGATGTAAACAAGATAATAATCAACTACTAACATCCACGGACACAAGTCCGGATCACTGTACAACAAGGGTAAACCCGGGATCGCTATACAAATAATACAGAAAAATGAATAACACAATAGTTTATTCTTACCTTGTGGAAGAATATTAATATTTGTTGTTATTGTGACTTTTGAGACATCTCCATGCAACTGAATGTTTTTAGATATGAGGGGTATGCCTATTCCATCATCTAAAATTTAATTGAAAAATAATTAATTTATAAATTAATATTTAATTTAAAGGTTCGTGAATATCAATTATTGGCAATTATAATTTAAAAAATTATAATTAAAAATATTAATATGTATATATATACATATTAGTGTTTACCTTCTGGTAGGACAATATTATTATTCACCTCCCTTGTAACTTCCGAAATATCTTCATATATGTGAACACCCTCGTATAGGGAACGCGACAATTCCTTTATTTGAATTGCATGAATAAAATATTTAGTGTTAAATCATTTATTAGTTGAAGTTATGATAATATTGTCAAATAAATCATAATTATAAAATTAATACAAATAATAATTATTACGTTTTTCTTCTATGACAATATCGTTGTTCGCTATTATAGTTTCCTATAATAAATCTCCATGCAACTAAATGCTCACTAAATTTTGAGATATGACTACCCTGTCATCTAATTGGATGAAAAAATAAACAATATAAGTCAATTGATAGTTAAAAAACACAATAAAGTTTTTTCAAAAAACACAATGAGTTAAAAAATCAATTACAAATTTTTTTTTTCTTCAAAATACAATCTAATCATCATCAATGATGAGTACTTTATGTAAACCTAATTAATACAATCCATTTTGTTCCCCTAAAAAACACAGTGAGTCAAAAATCAATTTAAAAAAGGAATTAAGTCAATTGATAGTTAAAACACAGAGACTGTCACAATCCAAACAATTTTTTTTTTTTCTCATAATGTGATCAAAATGGAGTGTAAAAAAACACAATCAGTTAAAAAATGTGATCAAAATGAAGTGTAAAAAAAACACAATAATGTTTTTGCTCATAATTTTTTTTAAAAAAAAAGGCAATGAAGTTAATTGATAGTTAAAAAACACCCAATCACAAATTAAGTCAATTGGTAGTTAAAAATACAATCACATTTTTGCTCATTAAAAAAAAAAAAAAAAAAAAAAAAAAAAAAAAAAAAAAAACAGTGAGTTAAAAACCTAATCACAAATTAAGTCAACTGATAATTAAGAAACACAATAATTTATTTTTCAAAAAACAAAGTGAGTTAAAAAAATCAATTACAGTTTCATTTTTTTTTTTCAAAATACAATCTAATCATCATCAATAATGGGCATTTTATGTGGACTTAATGAATACAATCCATTCCCCCCCCCCCAAAAAAAATACAGTGAGTTAAAAATCAAATCACAAATTAAGTCAATTGATAGTTAAAAAACACAATCAATTTTTTTTTTCAAAAAACACAGTGAGTTAAAAAAATCAATTACAATTTTTTTTTCAAAATACAATTTAATCATCATCAATAATGAGTACTTTATGTGAGCTTAATGAATATAATCCATTTTTTTTTTCAAAAAACACAGTGAGTTAAAAATCAAATCACAAATTAAGTCAATTGATAGTCAAAAAACACAATAATTTGTTTTCGAAAAACATAGTGAGTTAAAAAAATCAATTATATTTTTTTTTTTCAAAATATAATCTAATCATAATCAATAATGGGTACTTTATGTGAGCCTCATGACTACAATCTTTTTTTTTTCTTTCTTTCAAAATACACAGTGAGTTAAAAATCAAATCACAAATTAAGTCAATTAATAGTTAAAAAACACAATCAATTTTTTTTTCCCCCCCAAAAAACACAGTGAGTTAAAAATTCAAATTATAAATCACAATTTTGTTTTTTGGGTGTAGATATGCCGAACACTTGGAAAGAATGGTTGAGTATTTGGGTTTAAGTTTGGTTGTTTTACAGTTGTTATGCTATCTTTGTGACTGTTCATGTTTATCTAACTACAATCACATTTTTCTTATAATAACAAAAATAAATGAAAAAAAAAAGAACTATTGAACTAACTACAATCACATTAAAAAACATCAAAAAAAGATTAAAAAAAAAAAAAAGAACCATTGAACTAATTATAATTACATTAAAAAAAAAAAAAAACCATTGAACTAACTACAATCATATTTTTCTTTTTGTAACTATTCATGTTTATCTAACTACAATCACATTAAAAAAAATCAACTTATAAATTTGTTTTTACAGTTGTTATAATCACTTTTTTCTCATAATAAAAAATAAATAAATGAAAAAAAAGAACCACTAAAAAATAAATGAAAGATTACTTACAGGTTTTAAAACTTTCTCTTTATCTTGGTTTGTTCTGACTTGGTTTTTCCTTCTGGTATAAAAAATAAGTGAAGAATTATGTGTTATAAATTGGTAGATGTGCTGCCGGTAGAAGTGAAAAAGGCTGCAATAGGTATAGGAGAAGTTGAAAGTGAAGAATTATGTGGTAGAAGTGAAAAAGGCTACAATAGGTATGTGAGAAGTTGAAGATTGAGATATTAGAGTTCTCATAAGGCTTGTGGGTTAGAAACCCCATTTTCTTTATATAATATATAGATGACCACCAGAATGTAGCCAGTAACCAAACAAATACAAAGTTGCAGCCAAAATTTAATTAAGAAAAGGAAAATTCAAATTAAAATTTAAGGCTGTGTTTGGTTGTATGTTCTAAATATGTTTCTACCCCTTTATTTGCGTTTGACGTTTGTTTATGGTTTTCAAAAGTTAATTCCACATTCAATTCTGAAAACTCTGTCGAAGGTGAGAAAATTTGGGCTAATCGGTCGTCCCACTGGATGTCCCATCGGTCATCCGGCTGGTTGAATAGAACAATAATTTTTTTTTTTGACACATGTTAATTTTTATATATTCAATAAAAAATATTTTTCAAATTTTTAAAAATTTTTATAAGCTTTGAATAGAATTTTGAGTTGTGTATTTGGTTATGAGTTGTAAGTTTTTGTATCAAATATCATATGACACATCAAAAATTCCCCACTCAATTCAAAACTCTTTTCAAAACTCATTCACCAAACAAATTTTCCACACTCAAATCATAATTCCAATACTCACAAACTCAAAATACAACTCCTATTCTCAAATCATATTTAGAAAACTCTACCAAAGACTACCTAAATTTTCTCATTCATGAGAGATAGTAGCTCCATTTGTTGTAGCATCCATAGGCTTGGCTTCTGCAGACGCTTCAACCTTGTCACCCGTCTTACCTGCAAACACGAACGATTAGGATTCATGTAAGTGCGTAGTAGTACAATTCGATTTGCATGCTTAAATGAGTTGTTCCAAAGTTTATGATCAGTCTTTCTAGGATATAATGCAAGCATACCTTTCTTCTTCTTCCCTCCACCTTTCTTCTTTGTTTTTGTGCCCAAAGCTAACCAGGCTTTAATTTTAGGGTCATCTATTGTTTTAGTAGGTTGGAGCTCTTATAGAGGATGGGACATAATGCAATCTGACCCATTTGGCATTAGCAAAACAGTGAATTTTATATGGGCAACATAATCACCTACACAACAAACCAAAATTTTCAACACCAGAAGAAAATATAGATATTCCAAGATTGATAAGCCAACTGACATATAGCTAGTGTTTGAATCCTTACTAGAATTTTAGAATTTCTTACCAAGCTTCTCATGAAGAACAGGATATGGTTGGAATAGATCATGATTGACACATTCTACCAATCCCAACGGAGCACACTTCTCTTCCAAAGCCTAGTCATTTTATATATTTTGACAATACAATTAGGCCAACAGAGAAAGGACCAATGGCCAATCTAAGTTTTTTCTAACGCAAAAACTATGATGGATGTCATGCCCCGGATTTACATGGTCCGGCTCACGTGAATAAACACCCAACGATGAACAATAGATAACAACTCTCATGCAAATGAATATAATATAGTCACACAATAGATATGTTTATATGATTTTATATATTCCTAGATACAACATCTAAGTCGAATGAATGTTCTGTAATTAACAACACACTCAGATGTTATAAATTAAATTGAGTGCCTTGAGGCTTACATCATACACAGGGGTGCAACCCTTATAAGAATAGTACACGACCAGTAAATAACATAAACGGCCCGTGGCCTACAAATAATTGAACCACCCTACACGGTTCCGAACAAAACTTCACGTCACAGTCCACATCTACATATGTACATCTGAAAAACATTTCGGCCATGTAGGGTGAGCATAAAGCATAGTAGAGAATATTTTAAAAACTAAACATGCTCCACCAGAATAAATGATCATGATGCAATACATATATACAATATGCCCAAATGCATTTTCAAATCCATTTGATTTCTCAACAAAATCCTTTCTTTCTAATTACCAAGACCTTACGTTTAATCAAAATGTTTTTCGAGTTCAAATCATCCGTTTGATATAAAATTCTTTTTCAAAAACCAATCCAGGTATCTTAATACCAACCAGCAAAAACATTGCTAAATCAAATGCGACTACATCGCTGAACAAAAGAAAATACATTGCTCAAAACATTTCCAAACGTTCTGTTCCAAATCTAACATAATAGTAAATAAAATAGATAAATCTCTAAAACAAATACACCTTTCATGGAAATTTCGTCCACGGGAAACCGTGAACTGGCACCGATGTAAACATAGGCTATACAAGCACTACTATTTCCATTTTACGGATATTTTGTCCGCGCGATCGACACCCATGTATACGCGTAGTTTTTAGGACTTTCACCATGGACATACAAGCCAACTTATTTGATGTAACAACAACTTTCTCCCAGATTCACCATTTTATTTACTCTTTTCAATGGTACAATACATGTAACTCAAAATATTGTCTTTCCAAAACAATGCAAATGTTCCAAAACATAATGTGAGAATTTCCAAAACTTCTTTCCAAAACATACAGTTTCAATTTCCAAAATCCATTAAATGCTCCATGATATGAATGATTTCAATTTGCCTAATCCACATGCAATTTCTAACACACGGCAATGCTATCCTCCACCGATAGTCAAAACAGTTATCTCTAATGCAATGGTTAAAAGATAAAAATACAAATATATTTTTCCAAAAGAGTAGTAACACCCATTGTTTCAAAATCCAACAATCATTCCCATTCTATCTCTTTCAAACCAAACGACTTACCAAAAATAATTCCAATTGCCAAAACAATATCATTTAGGGTTTTTTTACAAATTAGGATTTTTCTCTTTTAGAAAATCAAATGCAAGTTTGTTTACCAAAAATAGATTTAATAGCAAAATCATATCAAAGCAACCCCCAATTTGTACAAACCCTCAACCCACAATAACATCTCAAGATCAACCAAATGACTAACAAATATAAATAACAAAATACGTTACAAATATGTTACTGAACTCATATTGAGTTTAGGAAATAGACCCTACCTCTTGAAGTGAAGAGGAGAACTCAGAAAAAAACTCAAAGTCGGTGAAATCGAGAAACTCTTGAATCAAAAGAAAGCCATTGATGAGATTTACAACCTTTTTCAAAGGACCAAGGTGAAAAGATGTCTCTAACTAAGTAGATCTAGAGATCTATGTAAGAAAAGTTGAGTTTCTAAGAGAGAGAGAGAGAGAGAGAGAGAGAGAGAGAAAGAGTGATTCATGGTTTAAAGAGAGAAGGGGGAGAGAGAAAGGAAAAAGTGAATGAGAAAAGTGTGTTTGGGTCTATTTATAGTGGTAGAATAATGGCCCTAAAGTCAAAGAAAAGAATAAGTCAAACCCTATAGCAACCCTGGTCTGAATCCGACCCGTTGATGTTTTGGATCCAGGTTTTATTACCTTTTATGGTTGTTCATGTCTTGCTTCTACTCATTATTTATTGGGTTTGGTTATTGGAGTGGTTTGGTTGCGTTGGGAATAAGTTGGTAACTTGTTTGTCAAATTGTTGTTGCTCAGAACTTTTCTTTTGCGCTCAAGCGGCACTTCCTGCGCTCAAGCGATTATTGTGAACTTCCAACACTTTTGTAGGTCTGCAGAGATACTGGGAGTTGTCCTTCTTTGCTTGAGTAGTACTTCTTATGCTCGAGCGGTGGTTACTTGTCTGTAAAACTTTTGAGAGTTTGTATTTTACACTCGAGCGACACTTCCTTTGCTCGAACGGTCACACTTTTTGTGTCTGGACACTTAAGCGTCACTTCTTGCGCTCGAGCAATCTACGCGTCTATATAAGGCCGTAGGGCGCTGAAAAAGTCACTTTTTACTTTTCTCTCTCTTCTCTCTCTCTCTCTCTATCTCTCTCTCTTTTGCCATTTTAGGGTTTCTTGGACCTAAAAGCTTGGGTTTCATTTAGTTACACCCATTTTCTACCCCTAGTCCTATAGATCAAAACATAGAGGGTCGCGAGGGCTTCCTTTTGATCTGAGCGGATCGTGTTTTCGTCGTCGGTGGATTTTCGACTTCTCTCCCCTTTGCTTCAAGAGGTAGGGATTCTTGAGCTTCTTTTTAATACCTCACTATGGATAGACTTGTGGTAATTTTTATGGCATTTGAAAACATAGTTTATTGTTAAAAAGCATATGGGTGGATTTGGGTTTATATTGGTGATTTCGTGGGTTGGGTGTATAATTGGTTATGGGTTATAAATCATGTTTAGGATATAAATTGGAAAGGTTTGGTGTTTTGTTTATTGATTTGGAATATTAAAGAGAAGTTTAATATTAAATAGAAATGGGGTTCTGATGTGGTTGTTTATGAATAATTGGGGTTTTGAATTAATGATGGTGGACATGGCCATTGTGGCGTTTGTTGGGACTTGGAGAAGTAAGGTTTTATTTTCAAAACAAAATCGAACTAATTACCCCCTTTTGTAAAACTTGAGAGTTTGTGATGAACGGTAATGTGGAATTACCTAAGGGTGTATCTATTATTTTGGATTATGTAATTGGCGCCTAGAGTTTGTCCTTGGCCATTGGTGGAGGATGGTACTGATTGTTGTTATATATATGCCATGTGTACTAGTGTAGGATGGACCGTGTGATATGAGATGATATGTTGCTGGTTGTAAGTGGGCATTGTGAATAGACAATTCTATTGTTGAGTTATGAATTATGTGTTCAAGAGGTAATTGGAACGTTTGTAAGTGTTGTTTCCATTGAGAGACTGTTGTTGAATAGTTCTGGTCTTGATGTTTAGTACTCCGCGATGTGTTTTGGGAATGTTTGAAATAAAGGAAAACCCGTGTGGAACGGTGGTTCGCAGTGTATATTTTAAAATTAATGAGTTAATGTAATTAACTGAATGTGATTGTTATGGTGTGATCAGACTAGGTGTATGTATTTGTAATAACCCGACCCTCGCACATGTTTTCTGATATATTTTCAGTCCTCGTTTTGTGCTTTTCAATGTTTACTGTAAAGGCCCATGAGAAATTAAGGTTAAGTAAGTGAAAGCCATGTTTAAGGATGTCTATCTGTTTAACAAGAAAAGTATCTGTTATATCTAGAATGGTTGAATAAGAAATCGGAAGCCTTAACGGCTTAATTATCTGAAATTGATTATATATCTGTGATCAGCATAATTTTTAGGTAATATTAAGTATGTTTACGAAATTTCAATTTCGGAATGATTAAACGATTGAATTTTGTCCTATATGTTTTTATTTATGAATATATACACCTAAGTCCTCTTGAACCTTGATCAAAAAACGTGAAATACCTCTTGGAGAGAAATAAGGGTTTGGAAGGAAGAGAAGAGGTCTTCAGGGGAGCAAGTGAGGAAGGGAAAGGGAGGTAGATCATCAAAGAAGGTTGGGAATTTGAGAGATCTAGGCACAAGGTATGTAAATTCCACTTTAATTAACTCCTCTTCTTGTATTGGGGTATGAATTTCTTGGGTGTTCAAGTAAGGTAAGAGTTGTGTTATGGTGTGTGTGTGTGTTTGACACTTATGAAATTGAAGAAGTATGATCATCATGTTGTAGTTGTGTTAATTTGAACCATAAGAGGGAAAATTACATACTCTTTATGATTTTACATGCTTGCATCCAATTATGTGAGAGATGAATTGTGTATGTATTTGTGAGAGAAATGGGTTGTGATGGTGAGAGAGTGAAGAAGATCAAATCCATGTGCAAATGGTTGTATGCTTGTACCCCTATTTACATGATCTTTGAGCTATGTTTTAGTATTTAAAGAATCTATTTTGGACCTTGTTGATGATCACCAAACATGGGGTTTTGTATGAAATTCAGACTGCCAAACAGGGCCCAGGCCGCACGTGCGGAGGCCATGGCCGCACGTGCGGAGAAGAGGGGAAAAAATGGGTTTTCATTCTGTTTTTGGGCGCTCGAGCGGCCGGGTTCTTCCGCTCCAGCGGAATTGGGCCGCACGAGCGGCCAAAGTGGGCGCACGAGCGGCCACCCCTGTTTCAGCTTATACTGAGTAACTTTGAATAGGCATATCTTTTGCATTCGGACTCCGTTTTGAGTGATTCTTGAGCCTAAACTCAAGCCTCGAAAGTCTAGTTTCCAATGGTAGTAGTCTCACTCCAAAATTCTAAGTACAAAAATAGTTATGCCCAAATGAGTGGCGACTGTTCACTTTCTGTTTACTGAATTTGTACCGTTTCTTTGCCTGAACCTTTCTCCTATTGATTCCTCCTATTTTATGAGGCATGGATTATAACCTACGGAGGAATAATGAGTCTAGAACCATCATAACTATGGAGTGAGGAATAAAAAGAGATTGATTTTATTCTCATAATTTGCTATGTGCATTATGTTTGTAGGTCAAGACGAGGACATCGTTTCACCACTATCAGAGACCTACCACTGTGAGTAGTAGTACTGTAATTGCCCATGTCTCTACAGTTAATGGTTTTTATTATTAACGTTATGCCCTTTATAAGTAGTTACGTTACGTTACGTTAATATTATGTTGATTGGAAGCGGTGTGAAGTTGTGTGAACGTTAAGAGATGTTGGCGTACATCGGTATGACTCTAAACCTACTCGGTATTCCGGTTACGGTTATGGTTATTGTTAATGTACTATAACCTGTACATTGTCTATGAACACCGCACAAGAATTACGACCATCAATGTTACGCAGTAAGTTGACGGGAACATGATATTTTGAATGACCTATCATGAATTGCTATAGTTTTATTTAGTTCAACACGTATTTTATGGCATGGATATCTACCTAGAATGAATAATTAGATAAGACCACAGAATGTTTTATACGTTAATACCTGCTAAGCATTATGATAAACGTCGGATTGACTTATGGATGACTCAACCTGAAGATAGAATTAAATAGCAATGACACTGTTCTGTCGTTGTTAAGTGAACTGTAATGACATGATATAACAAGAAATGCTCTATGTTTGATACGTTACGTTTAGAATTAATGAATAGTTGTCCATATATGTAAGTATTCATGACATCTGTGGCACACGACCCTCACCGGGGGTAATAATACCGTGGTTCAAGTATGTTTTCAAATATGTTTTCAAGTATGGTACAAGTTTAAGTATGTTACAAGTTCACATATGTTACAAGTTCAAGTATGTTACAAGTTCACGTATGTTACAAGTTCACATATAATGACATGATATAACAAGTATACTCCATAATGATTTATTAGCACCATTGGATGTACCATGTATAATCAAGCACGAACTCTGATTTTTGTTTATGATTCAAGCATAATTAAGAATATATATGACTTGGGTTCTGTTTATCCGTTTTGTTTATGCTATGTTATGACATGATATGAATTGATCGGTCTTTAAGACCTAATGATTTCTGGTATGTAACAAAGTGCTGTAACACCAATGTTTCAAGGGCCTCGTGCCACATGTTTTAAGGGCCTCGTGCCACATGTTTCAAGGGCCTCGTGCCACATGTTGTAAGGGCCTCGTGCCACATGTTTCAAGGGCCTCGTGCCACATGATTCACGGGCCTCGTGCCACATGTTTCAAGGGCCTCGTGCCATCTGTTTCAAGGGCCTCGTGCCACATGTTCCAAGGGCCTCGTGCCACCACGTTTCATGGGCTTATAGCCATTATGTTTATGTTGCAGGATTGGGCCTAAGGCCGTCATGTACTTAGCACAGAATCAGACTAACTATGTGAACTTTGCATTCTTATATGCATTGATATGTATTATGTTTCAAGTTAAGCATCGTTTTATTTATGTATTATTATTCACTGAGCCCGGCTTACTTTCTATTATGTCTGTTTCTATAGGTCACCAATCAGGTGGTCAGTCCTAGCCATGACGCCCGCTTTCTTTTGTCAACCTTCGTGTATCCAGGCACTATACAAGGCCATTTATTTTGTTTAGCTGTTAAGATGTTGGCTTGTTTTTGAGTGTCCATCTAAGGTTGATGTATGTAATTTTCATGTTTTGTGTATGCCCAATTACAGGGCTGGGGCTGTATATGTGTATGTATATAACCAATGCTCCGGGTTATAATTTGGGACTTTACCTATCCACTATGATGCATGTGATGTATGAGATTCTGGCATGTAGAAGTAGCTCAATGGAGTTTATTTGTATCATTATTTTTTTTATATTTCATGCTTCCGATAAGGCCCCGTATGTCATGTTACCAGGTTACATGTCCGTTTTTGAATAGGTCATGCCCAAACTTTTAGGGGCAGGTTTGGGGTGTGACAGTATTACACTGCGTATTATTGATGTCGATTAGCGTGATCATGTTTTTATTGTGATGATGTTTGTGATCTGTTTCCTGCCATGTTGAGTCGGCAAAGCGTGGTGCCTTGACAGAGGTTTCCTTGTCCATTCCAGTTTACGCCCAGTAAAGTGTGAAAGGGGGTCCGTTTCTCGCCGTATCTTATCCAGCAAAGTGTGGCACATTGTGATAGATTCTTCGTTCCATTTCGAGTTGGCACCCAGTAAAGTATGACCTGAGGAGGACCTCCTTCCGGGTGAGGTCGGTAAAGTGTTATGTGTTATCTACGTTGTTGAATCTGCCATCCGTGCTGTAGGCTGGTGGAGATGGAATTGGTAGTATGTATTACTTCAAATGTTTCTATAGAACGTACATGTGTTATTAGTATTCATGTTATGATGGTCTTTTAGTCCTTGGGCTTGTGGTCGGGAAAGAGAATGGATGTATTGGGCGTAGTTGCGTGTGGTGTAGTAAGATATGGAGTTGAGTTATGACTTGTATATGGGGTTGTGTTTTTAGAACAGATGTCTAAGTGACATTCCTTTATGTTAACGTGGAAAAGTTTTATTAAAGAAAGAATGGGGTTTTGAAATGTTTCCTTTTGGGAGAAAAATGAAAATGTAAATGAGAATGAATGATTTGTATACTGTAATGTGTACAGAGGAGTCTTTTGAGAAAAACTTACTTATTTGGGTATGCTTTTGGATATTAACTATCAAATTATGTATATGGTATATCAGGGTGCATGCATGATCATTTTTATCTATATATTGTGATTGTTTAGGATCTTCGGGATCTTTATTGGGCTTAGTGCTGATCCTACGTGTTGAAAACCTTTTTAGGTACAAGGCTGGAGGATTATTCATGATTCGAAGTCTCTTAATTGTTGGCCATGAGACTCTTTACTTGTAGGCTAAGTGCCATGTATTGTATAAGGGTAAATCCCTTTTGTTTTAATTATTGTCATTCAATGTAAGCCTAAGGGCATCATTTCATGTTTCAATTATGTATCATTCTCATTGTCATGAGAGAATGTCATTATTTATTTTTGTTCATATTCTCACATGGTAGGAATTATTTAAAATGAAACTATTGTTATAAAGGATTTGGTAATGAACTTGGGTAGTAAAAGTCAGGGTGTGAAGAACCCTTCAAAAGTTGGGCCCAAACCGAACCAAAATTTCACTGAACCAAAATTTTTGAAAATAACTCACAAGGGTCGACCCTCAAGACAGTGGTGTCGACCACGAAGAAGAAAAACTGAGACACTAATGTGTGCAGTAGACAAGGGTCGACCCTAGGAAGCAGTGGTGCCGGCCCTATATTTCAGTAGTAGCACCCAGAACACAACAACAGACAAGGGTCGACCCTAGGACCCGTGGTGTCGATCCTATAAACCAGCAGGGACCCTAAGAGCAAGGCAACAAGATGGTGTCAATCCCAGAACCAATTTTCCAAGTTCCCAAAGAACTTTTCAATGCAAACAAGCGCGAACGAACAATCCCAATAAGTCTAAATTGAATTGTACTTCTCCAAAACCAAAATACAACAACTCCAAAGACTTCCAAAATGAAAATAAAAGAATTAAATGCACTCTCCAATAGTTTAGAGGACACAAGTGCTACAACCTCCGTACCTTAGGAAATTTCGTCCCCGAAATTTAAGAAACACCAAAACCAAAAAGGCCACTCAATCTATAATAGAAAACACAACATTAACCCAAGCTTAGATCCATCTGGAGATACGTTCTTGGATCTCGGTCCAACACCTCGGGGTCCTAAAGACACCCGAACACCAAGAATGGTAAGAAAACCTCATGGATGACTTTTTGATCCACATAACTCGTTGTCGTCTATGAGACAAGAAGCAACAGCCACCATAACAGCAACAACAAGAAGAACTCCTCGGACTCAAAGACGTCATCTGCGCCTCAACCACTGACAATACCCAAATTGCTATCAAATGCTCAATGCTTGGACACGGAGAATAAGAAAGTTACTTGTACACAAAGCTCCCAATCAACTCTCTCGTAGCACGAGAACATAAAACAAAACACGATTAATCCTAACAACGCTATGACACATCAATGCCTGACAATTCTAAGTCCTTACAAAATAAACATACAACATGTAACTAGCAACTCAGGCTAGGTCAAAACACGACTTCCCAATACAAGATATAAGATACCCCATTCAGGTTAAAGAAAATTCCTTATTTTCCCCATTTGTTTCAAAACACTTTGCTTTCCCAAAATGTGTTCAAACTTGTAACGAGTTGAATCAAATTGAATTTATTGTTCTTTTCGGTATTTGTTTACTAATTTTTATTTAAAATATGTTTGTGGGCTCGGGTATTGATTGGAGTTGGATTGGTATGAGTTTTCGTTTGATTGTGTAGTTACTATTATTATAGTTGTGGTGTCGTGGACCATTTTATTTAAATTGGTCAAAATAAATTATATTACTTCTTGATTTCGACTTCGTAAGGGCCGCTTGGTAATTTTTCTTTTTCTTTTAGTTTTAGTTTTAATTATTCTTGGGTCTTGAGTATTGAATGTGGATATTGTAGACACCCCATTTTTGACCGCCGATAAGACTTGGGTGCCTCAGATTGATCACTCGATGTTGAAATACTACGCTGTATAAACGTTCAATTTCTTCTGTATGGAGCCTCAGTTTTGAGTTTCAAAGCCTAAAAACCTTGCACCTCCTTTGAGCCAGAACCTAATTTTTCCAAACCTGACCACCCAGAGGCCTGCTGGCCAACAGGTGGCGGCTGGCTAGAAATTGGTGGCCGGCCGTCCCCTACTTGGCCGGCCGGCCAGGTTTCTCGGCAGAACAGATATTTGTTTCCAACTGTTCCCCCATGTGTATGCATTGCACCAGCTGGCTCAATACAGATATTTTCGAGATAGCAACTTGTTTTTCTATATATACTTGACCATCCCTTATGTGTTTAGGTGAGAAAAATTTACCAAAGCTCCAAAACTTGCCAATCAATCACTCACTCACTCTCTCTCTCTCTCTCGCAACATATATACACTCTATATATACTTCCTAAACCAAATATTTGAGGCTCTGTGCTGAGGTTCTTGAGTTAAAATTTCAGCTCTTGAGGGTGACCACTTGTGGGTTTGTGAAGCAAAGAGTTACTCCTCTTCAAAAGATCATCATGCAACGAGTTTGCGTCAATTGATGGTTTGCGAATCGAGTCTACCCCTCCCTTGAGCTGTTTCATGATAGGGAGAGGCAGAGAGGACAAACATCTCCTGCAAACACTCTGTTTGTGCTCTGTTTCCTTTCTATTGCAGTAGGGTAGATCTTCAAAATAGTGGCCGACCGGTCACCTGTCCACACGGCTTACTACTTTTCCAGGCTGACCGGCCACCTCATTTTGAACCAGCAGTGCCATTTTCATGGCAGAACAGAGCAAAGGCTGAGGTGAAAACATATTATTTTTCTACCTGCAAAACAGAACAGTTCTGGCAGCAAAACAGAGGTGTTTTCAGGTGGATATTCCCGTTCATGCATATGTGATTCTCTATATCTCATGGCTCATGAAATTAATGCTAATTAGTAGATTTATTTGACACTTGTAATAGCTAGCTCATTAATTAGTTAAATTCCTTTGAACTTGTAATAGCTAGTTAAAAAGTTAAGTGATTCGGTGTTGTAATAATTAGCTAATTAGGACATTCATTCAGACCCTCCTGCGCGAGGGCAAAATTGTAATATTGTGTATGTCTTCCAACCCCCATTTCTTCTCCCTTTTATTTATCTGCTTACTGTGGTTGTATTGCATCATATTTTCCTTAGCATTTTCCATGACTTGCATCTATTCGTTTTGCATGCATAAGGGTTCGGCTCATCATACTAATCAATGTCAATTTTAACTTCCTTAATCGAATACGTGCTTTTATTGCATGCCTTGAATTGACTCACATGGCATACTAGTAGCCGAGCTTATTAATTGCATGTTGTATGAGTTGCATTAGTCATGTTGCATTGCTTAGGATCATGCATTTTTCTACTTATTTTTGCATATTGTATGCGTTGCATTAGTCATGTTGCATTGCTTAAGATCATGCATTTTTCTACTTATTTTTGTTTTCTTTGGCTTGCCTTGGAGTACTAGGTGAGCGGTTTTGCTTTAGCCTATTACATGTGTGTTGATGTTGCTATATCAAGCATGTTTACCACGAGGCTAAGTGCTTAGGTGATATATCTCTTGAATGCTTGTGGACGGAGGCTTTTTGCTTAAGTTGGGATGATTTGATTAAATGTGCATATGAGATCACTTTTTCGGGTGGTACATATTCAAAACACTTTTCAAACGAACATAAAATCAAAGTATTCCAAAGTGGACGAATTAGTCTATACTTGTGTGTATCACGTAGTAAAGATAGCATAATAACCAGAATAAGAGCATATAATGTAGATAAAAATCACATCATGATTAGTAGAGGTCAATCTTTGATCGGGTGAGTGGATTCCTCAATTCATGACCTTCCCCTCTCATACCTAAGTTCTCGAGTCGAGACACTTTGGTGATGACGGACAAATGGCCTTCGGGCATGAGTCGCGGGTTTTCTAAATTTTCCAAAAATATTTAGGTGGCGACTCTGAAATCTGGCAATGCAGTCCATTTTTGGCATCTTTGATTCAAAATCGATTTTCTAAAATTATTTGCGAAATTTGGACTCTTTTGTGTTTATCCATTTCACATTGTACCTGTGAAACCAGATTCAGAACCATGGGAGTCCGAACTGTAGGGATATCGTATCCAAGGAGACTAAACACCTTCGAGGAGCACGAAAAACAAGCTATAGATATAAATTTAATTTTTAGGATTTCCTTTAATTAACCCAAACTATATTGTTTTAATTCATATTTGATTATGTGAATGGTGGGGACCACCTTAAGTCTTTTAAAATTGATTTATACTTTAATCTCAGTTGGAGATTTATTTTATATTATTACACTCCATTCATTTTGGAGTTTAATAATTAAAAAAAAATGGTGACCATTAGAGCATAGGCAGATTACATAAATTGTTATTATTTTTATTAACAATAATAATAATAATAATAATAATAATAATAATAATAATAATAATAATAAATTGAGGACTCCTGGACTCCTATAAACTAAAGATTACAAACTAAGTGAGTGATGTAGATTACACACATTACAAACTGTAATTGTTTTTGGAGACGTTTTAGACATGCAAGTTCATCTTTTATTTTTCTTTTAATTGTGGCAATTGTTTGACAATAGTTAATAATTGATTGACCAAATGCAAGAGATAATAACAATCTTAAATTAGTTAATTCTTCTTCTAAATCAAAAATATATTGAATACTATTATTAATTTCCAGACGCAGATTAGAAATTAAATGCATAACAAAACAAACAATACTTATATTAAAATACGAAATTAGAATAAAGAAAACTTACAATAGGTCACAATCCTGGTAGCAGATTGGACATAACGTCCACTAAATACAGTCACACTCTTGATACACTCGAAACACACTCAAATTTTCTCACACGATTTCTCACACTATATTACAATAAGCTTTTGATATTCAAGAAAGCATACCCTCTTCTGAAGTCTAGCTAGCTTTATATAGACGAAGGAGTTCGAAATTGAAATGAGTTGAAATCTGGAGGGATTTGTTTTTCGCTTTATGGCTTTATCCTTTTGTTTGTTTGATTGCCTTTGCTTTGTCAGTGGAGAGAGCATTATTGATCTTTTTGTGAATTGGCTTCTGGAATGCATGTGATGGAATCGTCCTTTGTTTAACTTTATGAGGTGGCTTGCAATTGTGAATGTCGGTGAAGTCTTTGGATGTTGAGGAAATTAGAGTCACAGGGTTCACAAAGCATTGGATGCTGGGGAATTATTGTCCCGAGAGTCACATGGTTCACAGATTATTAAGGTCGATACCCTGACACGTGTCAGAATAATCATCATCAAGAATTTGGGTAGGAATTTTTGGAGAGGATTTTGTGGAGGTAGTGGGGGAAGATATTTTTGGTGATGAAAGTAGAGGTTGTTTGGATTTTGTGAGAATTGGAGGGAGAGATTCTAAGACAAGATCATCATCCGAGTCGGAAAGAGACTACGCATCGACCATAAGAATCATTTTTATTGTGATGGCCTTTTTGTATTTGTGTTCAAATTCAGTTCTAAAAATTAAGGGATAGTTTTCCTTTAATTTTTGCTTTAATTCTGCCTTGAAGGCATTATAATCAAAAGATTTATTTGATTTTGGACTGGAAGACATTACTGATGGAGCTATACTAACGGCAGCCTTCTTTTTACAATCTTTATAGAATGAAATTAATTTATCAGGAAATTGGTTGGGTCGAATTTTATAATTTTTCCACCATTTTGTTGCAATTTGATGGGCAAGATATTGAGTGTTGCCAAGTACTCGAATAGTATATTTCCAAGCCATAATCCATGGAAATTTGAAATCTATTGTAAAATATAAAAATTACAGGTAAGGAGGGATGGTCTCCTTCCGATAAATATCATAGGACTCTTTGAGGGGTTCTGGTAAAGCTTCAAATTGTAGACCAAATAAAGTCCACCATGGCTCGAACCAAGTGGGAATTGATTCTGTTAAAATATCAAAATTGGGTCCAAAACGGATCCACCATGAGTATTGGAATAACCAATTTTGGAAGTAAAAAACATAGTACCAAGCTTGTTGGTAATCATAATAATTATATTGGTTTGGTTTAATATTTGGATTGGAAAATTTGCGAAAAATTGTCGGATGTCCTCTTTCCCGGGGAGAAATTATTTTGAGTATGTGGAGTTTGGAATATTGGAGAAGACTTTTGTCGTCTCTGGAATAAACATGTGTCCACGGTGATAGAATGGGTTTCTTCAAGAATTTTTTCATAGCAAATTCTAGAGTGATGGCTAGAATGTTGAGGATAATGCCAGTTGTTTGGAAAATAATGGGATATGATGGTTTCGGGCTTAGTGTTTGGGTTTTTGAGGAAAAATGTGGAATGGTCAACAGTAATGGAGGTAATGGGATAAGCAACATCATGGGTATAATAGCCATGATCAATTGATGTATGGGATAAATTGGGTCCTCCTTTGGAGAAAGTAACCTGTGACGGGTTATTTAGTCTACAAGCCATCTAGTAAAAATATGTTTGAACGTGGATTCTTCATTTGCGATAATGATTGAAAATGTGGTGATATTTAAATTGCTTTTGATGGGGGCTGAACTCCTAATTGGGTAGTGTCTGGAGATCCCTGTAAAAATTCACGATTAAGAAAATCAGGCAGGGAATTTGATTCACCTCGTATATATTCAATTCTGATATCAAAAACACAAAAATTATTTGCCAATGAGCAAAGGCTTGTCTATAAACAATATTCTTGACATCATTTTCTGAATCCTCTTTGGCAGCTTTGCAATCGATACATAATAAAAATTGTTGATTTAATAAATTAGATTCAAATTTCTTAATACAGGAAACAATAGACAATATTTCCTTTTGAATAGTAGAATACCGTGTTTGTGGTCCTTTCCATATTGCGGAGGTAAAATGAACTAATTGTTCTTTACCTTTTGATAATTGTTTGAGGATGCCACCATAATCGATATCGCTAGCATCTGTCTCCACAATTTTGTAAGTAGTGGAATTGGTAAACATAATAAGGGTAATAATTTTGCTCTTTGTTTAATCCTTTGGACTGCCACAATATGTTCATGGGTCCATGGAGAAGGATTTTTTCGGAGATGAGTATCTAAGATTTTAGTACCTTTGTGGAGATCTTTATAAAATTCAGAAATATAATTTAAGCTTCCAAGGAACCTTTGTAGTTGGATTTTGTCACGGATTTCATCTGGGAATTTGTTAGCAAATTCAATAGACCTTTGAATGGGGATGATGGTGCGTTTGTGAATAATGTGGCTGAGAAATCGTATGGATGTTTGGAATAATTGCATTTTTTTGGCACTAACAACTAAGCCATTATTTTTAATAATATTATAAAATTTGTAAAGATACTTGCTATGTTGAGACAGAAGTAGAATAGATTAATACGTCATCAATACATACAAGTGCAAAAGCAGTGTAATGATTAAAAATATCATTCATAATATTTTGGAATTTGGACGGGGCATTTTTGAGGCCAAATGGCATTACATTCTACTCGTAATGCCAAAATGTTACTATGAAAGGAGTCTTGTAACGGTCTTTTTTGGAGATTTGAACTTGCCAGAAGCCAAATTTCATATGAAAATTTGAAAATACTTTTGCTTCATAAAGACGATTTTGCTTCGTAAAGACGGTTTAATAAATCTTTTTTTTAATTGGGAATTGGGTATCGAATCCACTGTAAAACCTTATTTAGTGGTTTATAGTTAATTACTAACCTAAGTGTTCCCCGTTCTAATTCAGCATTTTTATTGACATAAAAAGCAAGGCAAGACCATGGAGACTTACTCGGTCGAATTAATTTTTTATTAAGATCATTGATTTCTTGTTTGTAATGTTCCATTAATTTTTTATCCATTTGAATTGGTCTAGCTTTGGCGGGGATTTGTTGCTCATTGAAATCTTTTTCATATGGCAGATCAACCATATGTTGTTTACGGTGCTAGAGGGCATGAGGTAGTTCATAAATCATTCTCAAATAAAGATTGGATTTTTTGAATAATAGATTGAACATTAGGTTGTTGTAATTCTTGGCCAACAACTTTGTAAGAAATTTCTTTTTGGAGTAAACAAATTTGTTTTTGTTTATAAGTACGAATTGTTTTGAGCGTGTTGATTTCAGTGTGTTGATTTCATGTTCTTGTGAAGGAAATAGGAATTTGAAAACTATGTCATGATTAATAAGGGTAGTCAAAATACCTTCATTTGTGACAGTAAAAGGTGCAATCATGGCTAGAAAAGCAGTTCCTAAGATAATTAATTGAGACATATTTTTAACTAATAAGAATTCTGTATTAAGACATATACCTTGGTTGCAAATTTGTGCATGAGATATTTTATAATTAATTTCCATTGAGCCACCATTAGCAGTACTGAGAGATTGATAAGTTTTTTCAAAATATTTGAAAGGGGCAAGACCTTCTCAGATGCAATTGAGATCAGCACCAGAGTCAATTAGCGCCATTGTAGTTAGAATGAAATCATGAATTACCACTTTAATTTCAATATACCATTTTTGAAATGTGAGGCTATTAAGGAGTAAATTGACAGAATCATTAATAACAAGTGGTTTTTGGGCAGGTTGTTTATTGGATGATTCTTGCAGATGTGGTTCATAAGGGAATGTCGTATCAGCCAAGAAATCATCTGTATCGGTGGGATTTTCTTTTAGGGCTAAAACTCTAGATTGGAGATTTTGGATATCAATCTTAAGAGTACGAATTTCATTTTGTAAATCTTGAATTGTGGGTGTGTTGAAGGGAGTAGGAACTTTGTTGACTCGATCAAGGACATCTTTGAAATCATATGTATCATACTTTAATTCTTGTGTGGTATGGGTTGTTGGAGCATTTCGTTGTTTTGAATTGGAGTATTTAAACATGGCTTGTTGCTTTTTCTCAGGATCATCAATACTATCAATAAATTCAAGAATTATTTTTTCTTGGGCAGTGAGAACATTAATATCGAGACCATTCATTTCTAAAATAACTTTTATAATAATCAATGGTTGATTGGCAATAGCATTCATGAGAGGATTCAGGATGGTCTTCTGGTTCATCAACAGAGAAGGATAGATAATGATAATCCATTTCATGAAGAACTAGAAGACCATCCTGAATCCTCTTATGAATGTCATTGCCAATCAACCACTGATTATTATAAAGCTATTTTAGAAATGAATTGTCTCAGTATTAATGTTCTCACTGCCTAAGAAAAAATGATTCTTGAATTTATTGATAACATTGATGATCCCGAGAAAAAGCAACAAGCCATGTTTAAATACTCCAATTCAAAACAACGAAATGCTCCAACAACCCTTACCACACAAGACTTAAAGTATGATACATATGATTTCAAAGATGTCATTGATCTAGTCAACAAAGTTCCTACTCCCTTAAACACACCCACAATTCAAGATTTACAAAATGAAATCCGTACTCTTAAGATTGATATCCAAAATCTCCAATCGAGAATTTTAGCCCTAGAAGAAAATCCAGCTGATACAAATGATTTCCTGGCTAATACGGCATTCCCTTATGAACCACATCTTCAAGAATCATAAAATAAACATCCTGCCAAAAAACCACTTGTTATTAATGATTTTGTCAATTTACTCCTTAATAGCATCACATTTCAAAAATGATATATTGAAATTAAAGTGGTAATTCATGATTTCATTCTAACCACAATGGCGCTAGTTGACTCTGGTGCTAATGTCAGTTGTATTCGAGAAGGTCTTGTACCTTTCAAACATTTCGAAAAAATTGATCAATCTCTCAGTACTGCTAATGGTAGCTCAATGGAATATCTCATGCATAAATTTGCAACCAAGGTATATGTCTTAATACTGAATTTTTATTAGTTAAAAATATGTCTCAATTAATTATCTTAGGAACTCCTTTTCTAACCATGATTGCACCTTTTACTATCATAAATGAAGGCATTTCGACTAGCCTTATTAATCATGACATAGGTGTTGTTTGGTGCAGCTTATTATAAGTTAAAAGCCGATAATCAAAAAGTAGAAACCAAAAGCACCCCTTCCCCAGTTTCTAAATAATCAACTTTTCTTAGCTTATTTACGCTATTTTTACCTAAAAAGCTATAAACAATTAATGGAACATCGCAAACAAGAAATCAATGATCTTCTTAATAAAAAATTAATTCGATTCAGTAAGTCTCCATGGTCTTGTCCGGCTTTTTATGTCAATAAAAATGCTGAATTAGAACGGGGAACACCTAGGTCAGTAATTAACTATAAACCACTCAATAAGGTCTTACAGTGGATTCGATGCCCAATTCCCAATAAAAAAGATTTATTAAACCGTTTTTACGAAGTAAAACCGTCTTTATGAAGCAAAAGTATTTTCAAAATTTGATATGAAATATGGTTTCTGGCAAGTTCAAATCTTCGAAAAAGATTGTTACAAGACTGCTTTCACAGTACCATTTGGCCATTATGAGTGGAATGTAATGCCTTTTGGCCTAAAAAATGCCCTGTCCAAATTCCAAAATATTATGAATGATATTTTCAATCCTTATACTACTTTTACACTTGTATATATTGATGATGTATTAATCTATTTTAATTCTGTGTCTCAACACAACAAGCATCTTTACAAATTTTATAATATTATTAAAAATAATGGCTTAGTCCTTAGTGCCAAAAAATGCAATTATTCCAAACATCCATACGATTTCTCGGCCACATTATTCACAAATGCACTATTATCCCCATTCAAAGGTCTATTGAATTTCCTAACAAATTCCTAGATCAAATCCATGACAAAACCTAACTACAAAGGTTCCTTGGAAGCTTAAATTTTATATTTTTGAATTTTATAAAGATCTCCACAAAGATACTAAAATCTTATATACTCGTCTCCGAAAAAATCCTTCTCCATGGACCCATGAACATACTGTGGCAGTCTAAAGGATTAAACAAAGAGCAAAATTCTTACCCTTATTATGTTTACCAATTCCTACTGCTTACAAAATTGCTAGCGATATCGGTTATGGTGGCATCCTTAAACAATTATATAAAGGTAAAGAACAATTAGTTCGTTTTACCTCTGTAATATGGAAAGGACCACAAACACGGTATTCTACTATTCAAAAGGAAATATTGTCTATTGTTCCCTGGATTAAGAAATTTGAATCTGATTTATTAAATCAAGAATTTTTATTACTGTAGACGTCCCCGAACGTCCCGGGAGGGAAATCCCATTTTGTTCATTTGGGCTCACTACAGTTCAGGACTCAAAGTCACGGTCCTGTATCTAATCTCACAGAGTGCAATGCAAGACCGATGAATCATCAAAGAGTCCAAATCCAGCAAATCGTTTTTGAAAACAGATTTTTTGAAAGAAGTGCCAAACATGGACTGTTTTGCCAGGTACAGAGTCGCCACCTAAATATTTTATTTTGGAAAATTTAGGAAACCCTGACTCGTTGCCTAAGGCCACGTGTTCGTCATCACCAAAGTTGCCTCGGCTCGGGAACTTGGGTACGATTGGGGAAGGTCACTTCGTGAGCACCCCCGCTCACCCGATCAAAGATCGGCCTCTACTAACCATGATATCGAGTTTTGAAAACATTATGCATTCTTATTCCAGTTATTAGCCTAGATTTACTACGTGATGCGCATAGCATACAAGTATAGACTGGATCGCCGAAATTGGAACAACACATTTCATGTTTGTTTATTTTGAAAATGGTTTGATGGTGCTACCCGCAAGTAGGCTAAGACGTAGATTTGCCACCCTCGGGTGGGTTTAGAAAACGTGATGGTTTACCACTCTCAAGTGGGCTTAAAACTCACAGTCAATGCATTATTCCAATTCAGATAATCCAACCTTCACCCACAGGCATTCAGGCAGGTATATCACATAAGCACATAGCGTCATGGTAAGCATGCTATCATGGCAGTCACTCACACACATGCAAGGATGCTAAAGCATAAACACTTACCGAGTACTCCAAGCCAAAACAGAAATTATGTTAGAAATCCATGCATGATCCTAACTATACAGAAATGCCTAATGCAACACATGCAGGAATGCAACTAAGATAGGCTCGGCTATTCTAAGATGGCATATGATGATGCTACAGCTAACACGTATTCAACTTGAAATTGAAATACAATGCAGTTAGTATGATGCGCCGAGCCCGGTGCATGCAAGACAGATGAATGGATGCAAACATGCGAGCATAAGTATGCTAATTGAAACATGCCCTAAACTAACCATCATAAGCTGATAAATAAAAAGGAGAAAGACGTGGGGTTGGAAGACATACATCACACACACGCACAATTATTACAATTTTGCTCTTGCTCGGAGGGTCCGAATAAATAATACAGTCCAAATAAAATAATTACAGTCCGAATAAATAATTACAGTCCGAATGAATAATTAAATATTACAAAACCCTAATTAATGAACAAATTAACTAGGAAAGCAAGTAAATTAGCATGCAAGCTAAATGGACCGCCTCAGCTCTGTTCCGAATGATGAAAGATGCATGCATGCTCGAGCTGCCTCGTCGGGAAATTCCTCACGATGCCCCGATTTGCCTCTGTTTGCAATTAATCCCGGAATGCTGTGTAAAGCTCTAGAAGGCTGCTGATTTTTGGTTTGTTACAACAGAGAGCAAGAAAGGGGCATGGCAAAGTATTTTCACATATGTATGCAAATCTCGATCCTCGTGCCACGAATCACACATCTCGATGCATGATGGCCGAGGAGTCGAATTGCACGACTCGATGTGAAATGAATGCACATGACAACACAACAAGGCCTAGACTCCATCATGGGTAATCCGGAGTGTCGGTGACCGGGAATTGAAGCACGTTCCGTCACTTCGGGTATGAAACGTCCCTCGTTTCCCGTGTTGGGGCTAACTCCTATCCCAAACGCAATGCAATGAGATGGCATACACAATGCGACTAACATGCAACCTAGCATACACAATGCTATGGACTAAAATGGCATACACAATGCACGTGACACAACATGGCATGCACAATGCACTAACATGCAACCTAGCATACGCAATATTATGGACTAAAATGGCATACACAATGCGAGATGGACTTACACCAATATGAGTGGACCTTAGCCACACTCACATCAGTGGCCATGTGATGAAAATGAGATAATCGAAATACATGCAAACATGCACGAATGTAATGGACCGATCCTAAGGCGCAACATGCAACTCTAACTAAGCATGGCAAGGGATGAAATATGGCATACAAGCATGTGATTTCCAGCTCTGAAAGATATTGCACAATGGTCCCGAATCATGAAAATATGTCACGCAATGCAAGCTAGAGGGCCCGGGTACCGAAACTAGTGAAGTGCGTTACTCTAGAGGTACCCAAAGCAATGCACCAGTGGCAAAACCAACCCCAAACAGACCCTAGGCAGGTCTGAAACAGTGGGGAAATGGCCTAAAATGATGGCTCAGAATGCAAAGAAATGGAGCTCATTCAATGGTCGGTAAATGAGGCATACAAGCCCGACTCTCAAACGCATTTAAAGAGTACAAAACATGGCAATATGACATTCAAAAAAGCTCTGAAATATGATGTATAATGGACCCAAAACATGAACACACCTCAGTATATGCATGGAATGAGCCTCAAAACTCAAAGTTAAGCATGGATATTGAACTACAAGCATGCAAAACAAACATCATTTGACCATGAGACCCAAAAAAAGAGCTAGGTCATTCCAAAATATGCACAAAATCAGTTTAAGGCAAAGCCAAAAAGAGCTAAAATCAAGGGTCAACAAAGCATGCGAAATAAGCTAGTGAACCATGATTTACACTACAAGTATGTGAAGCACATGAGGGCTCACCGAACCAGCCGAAAAAGAAGTATGCCACGCTAAAATATGCCCAAAAACCCATGGAAACTCAGTCAACACATGTAAGAATGATAGGCTCCTTTAGAGGGCCATGCAAGGGGTTGTTCCACACGGATATGATGGACATACAAAATGGTAAAACCACCTCTGGAAAGAGGTTATGACAGCCCTAAAACTCATCAAAAATGGCTTGAAATGAAGCTAGGAAGCATGCAAGTAAAAGCCCCCTTGAAAGGCCTTGAATAGGATTGCTCTACACATGCATAATAGATACTTTATATGGAAAAACGGGCTATGGAAAGAGTTCATGCAGACCTTAAAACTCACCAAATAGGGCCTGAAACACGACTTCAAAACATGCAAAGTGGAGCCCCTTTGTAAGGCCAAAAGGGCCAACAAACAAGGCAAGGAGAGAGGGGGTCACCCCCCTCTGATTTTGGCTCTCAAAATAGTATGCTAGCTACTGAAAATCCACTGGATTTCAGTGGCTAGAAGGCCAAACAAAGCACAAAACCAAGGCCTAGTTGCAAGGCTCAAAACAAGATGCAAACAAGCATGCAAGGGGGTAGACGACCCCCAACAGAAAAATGACCTTAAACAATCTTTAAGAAGAGCTCAAAATAAGACTTTTTTTAGTTTATGTCAAAGCTCTAAAATGCTTGCAAGTAAGGCTAAGATGTGAAGCAAAATAAGCCTTAAAAGAGAGATGGAGCATACAAGGGGGTAGATGACCTCTAACAGAAAAATGTCCTTACACAAACTTCAAGAGGGACTCAAAATAAGACTCTTTTCAGTTTATGTCAAGGCTCGAAAATGCTTGCAAGTACAGCTAAAAGATGGATCAAAATAATGCTCAAAAGGGGGAAAAGTGGTTACCCTTGAAGACCAGCAGAAACCAGCAGCCTCTGGACTCAAAAACCCAACCTTGAACCTCTGTATGGAGGATGCAGCAAATGCCTCCCAGCTGGCACAGCTGGAACACACTCACTGAGACAAACAGGATGGGAGCTGGCCGACCAATTCAAGTGGTCGGCCGACCACTTGACCTGGTCGGCCGACCAGGTCAAAAGGGTCAAGGTGGCCGGCTACCCCCTAGGATGAAGCCGCAGAAGTTAGCTTTCCAATGGCGCAAACCTTGCATTAAAATTCTTCCTGTGCAAAAGGTTATGCCTATTTTGGTGAAGCCGCGCAGATTCGGTCCCACCGGATTGATGCCCTACTTCAACCAACCATATCTCCCCCACCCGGACTTGGATTTAGGAGATTCTTGAGTGTAAAATGAAGCCCCGGAAGTCTCCTTTCCAACGGTAATGGCCTCCCATCTTAAATCCAAGTATGAAAATGAATAAGCCCGATTCAGTGAGGGCTGCTCCTCTCTCTCCTACTAGGATTCATGCCGAACCACTTTTGACCACCTAAGTGGTCTGCCATCTGATTTTCTGGTCGGCCATGTGGCCACATTGAAGCCCCAGAAGTTATCTTTCCAATGGCGCCAACCTTGCATCAAAATTCCTCCTGTGCAAAGAGTTATGCCCGTTTCGGTGAAGCCGCGCAGATTCGGTCCAACCGGATTGATGTCCTACTTCAACCAACCATATCTCCTCCATCCGGAGTTGGCTTTAGGAGATTCTTGAGTGCAAAATGAAGCCCCGGAAGTCTTCTTTCCAACGGTGGTGACCTCATAGCTTAAATCCAAGTGTATAGACAGATAATCCTGATTTAGCGAGGACCGCTCGACTCTCTCTTAGCGATTCATGTCCACATTCTTCTTCAACTTGGTTTCTTCCCTCTTCTCCAATTTTCCTCAACTCCAAACCCATAAACAAGGCGTTTTGAAAGATTTTTCAAAGATTTCATCTCTCTTTCATTCACTTCCACTTTGTCCTCACTCGATTTACCGAAAAGCGCAACATTTAACGAAATGCGAGTGTCGGAACATCGTAGGAACTTTATTTTCAAAACATTTTGAAAGAGATGGTTTTAAGGTGTAAACACCATTCAAAATAGCTTTGGTCCAAAATGGGGTGTGAGGTTGGGATTTGATTCTCCTCTTGCCGAAGAAATCTAAACCTTTGCCCTGCACAACTTTTTCCACCAAGTAAACCATCAGTAGTGCCCAAGTCTTAAAGGCGGTCAAAAATGGGGTGTCTACAGTTGCCCCTCTTTGACAGAGCTTGGAAGTCAAGAAGTGACGGGAGTGGATGTCAAAGCCCAGAGACAACCCATTTTTGACAAGGCCAAAGACTTGGACAAACAAACAAAATACAGATGAATAAATGGTTGCGCCCACAGGCTGCCTACGTATCCCATTGCAAGGAATCAAACCAGCGTAGTTCAGGGGCAAGATGCAAAATGTTATGCAGGAAGATTTTGACAATTGGACTTATACGCTACGCGAAGCCGATTTGATAATTGGACTTATATGCTACGCGAAGCCAGTTTGAAAATTCAGGATTTATGCAATGCAATGCAATGTAAAAATGCAATGTAATAGCTAGGAAGTGAAGGTACCTTACAGGGGCAATTGGCAATGACCTACCTT
This sequence comes from Camellia granthamiana, assembly GCA_036172215.1. Taxonomy (NCBI): domain Eukaryota; kingdom Viridiplantae; phylum Streptophyta; class Magnoliopsida; order Ericales; family Theaceae; genus Camellia; species Camellia granthamiana. The sequence continues at coordinate 21,745,406 of CM069906.1, read as the reverse complement.
ATGCTGCTGGGGACCATCCCCTTCTTCTCAGTTGAACCGCAGGTACTACTTTTCTCCCTGGCCATGGCCGCAGCTTTCCCTATTCTCCAACAGGGTGACAGACTAGGTTGATTCGGTATCCAGAATTGAGGCGCATACACATGCTATCTCAATCTATAGAGTTGCCATACAGATTTCAAGCCGAGGATATACCCCTGGGTATTTAAACCAGACTTTAGTCTTGGAAATCCTGAACCTTTGCATTCTAGGCACGAGCCATTCGAACTCTAGTTTCCACCGTCTCAGTTGGTCTCCTAGGAACTCACCGCTAACACAGGCAGGTGGCTATACCAGACCACTGGAAGTCGTTCAGGCACGACAAACACCAAAGGATTTGCACCTTTAGAGGATTTAAGGTCTCCTAGACCGAAGGGTGCACAAGACAGTGCGAATAAAGATGCAGGATTTAAGATCTCCTAGACCAGAGGATTTAAGGTCTTCTGGACCAGGGAGTGCATAAGACAGTGCGGATGATACAAAAATACAATGTGCACAAGACAGTGCGATACAGAGTGAATGCACAAAACAGTGCTAAACAGATAAGGTGCACAAGATAGCGCGATACAATGCACTAACAAGTGCAGGTAAGGTGCGCAAGATAGCGCGATGCAATGCACTAACAAGTGCAGGTAAGATGCGCAAGATAGCGTGATGTGATATGCAAAGCACAAGACAGTGCAACTGAGTTGCGCAAAATAGCGCGAATGAATGCAATGCACAGGACAGTGCAATGCGCAAAATAGCGCGAATGTAAACTGCACAAAACAGTGCGATTGAGGTGCGCAAAATAGCGCGAATGATAAACTGCACAAAACAGTGCGATAAAGGTGCGCAAAATAGCGCGAATGATAAACTGCACAAAACAGTGCGATGCGCAAAATAGCACGAATGTAAACTGCACAAAACAGTGTGATTGAGGTGCGCAAAATAGCGCAAATAATAAACTGCACAAAACAGTGTGATGCGTAGGATAGCGCGAATGTAAACTGCACAAAACAGTGCGATTGAGGTGCGCAAAATAGTGCGAATGATAAACTGCACAAAACAGTGCGATGCGCAAAATAGCGCGAATGTAAACTGCGCAAAACAGTGTGATTGAGGTGCGCAAAATAGCATGAATGATAAACTGCACAAAACAGTGCGATGCGCAAAATAGCGCGAATGTAAACTACACAAAACAGTGCGATTGAGGTGTGCAAAATAGCGCGAATGATAAACTGCACAAAACAGTGCGATGCGCAAAATAGCGCGAATGTAAACTGCACAAAACAGTGCGATGCGCAAAATAGCGCGAATGATTTGAAATGCAGTAAACAGTGCGATACGCTAAACAGCGCGAGTGATTAGAAATGCACAAAATAGTGTGAGTGAGATACAACCACAAGATGCACAAGACAGTGCTAGTGAGATACAAAGTGTAAGTGCACAAGACAGTGCGATAAAATGCATCTTCTATGTAAGTATGGGGGCATTTTCTACGCAAAAGATACGAGCATTTTCTATGCAAGTATGGAAGCACATTCTATGCAATATTGAAAGCGTATTCTATGTATGAGACAAGCAAAGCATACTCTATGCGCAATCGAAAGCAAGCATATTCTATGCATGAATCATAACGATGCGCGGCACGCATGCAACAACAGTGTATATGAAAGTTCACATTCTATGCAATAGAGGAGTATCAAATATGTACTCTGGTGCCTCTGATTTGCCTCTTAGAGGACTTCGCAACACACTCAGCTCAAAAGGGCACACCCTGTTCATATTGGCGAGAGATAACATTTGCATGTGAAACCCTCGGGTGCTGCTTGGACTGCCATTCTGACTTGAAGTAGGCTTACACTTGGGGTCGAGATACACTCATACTCCAGAGGAAGGCGAGGCCTGACAAGATGCACCTGGAATGCAGTCTCGGATTTTGCTAAAGTTGAAACATGCTAAGATGCTCCAAATTTTCCCTCTTTTCTTTTGCTTTGCAGTCCGAAACCTAAATAGCTTCAGATAGGTCCTTGTTTTACTATTCTGACATGACCTGGGTTGAACTCTGCGGCTTTATGAAAGAGCCAATCCTATTTTGCACAAATGTGGAGAACGACACGGAACTCTGAGCACAAAACGATTTTTGAAATTGAAATGAGAAAAGGGTTCTCAACCGGGTATTGAGCCTAAAACTGACCACAGCCAAAACGACTCAACAACGGAAAACAAAGGTAGAACAACCTAAACACAACTCAACAAAGGAAAAACAACCTAAACACATCTATTGACACTCAAACGACTCAAAACAAGAATCGAGACAAACAAAACACACAAACATAACACTCAACTGTGTTACAAAGGCAAGAGACCTCTCGGTGCATGGGGAGCCAGTTTCTTCAGGTATTGTTTCCCACCCTTTCTTATTTGTGATTCTCACATCACTCGGCCCTCAGGCTCGGCTTTTCTCACAAAACCCTTTTCCTCACTTTTTCTCTCAGTGCACATCTCTCTATTCTTTAATCTCTCATTTTTTATCCCTCCCCTGGGTGGTTGATGGATAAACAAGAAATTGCGGGCTCCTGCCCCTAGCATTCTACTAGATTCTTTTTCTTCTGCGCACAGCTAGTGAGTTCCTCCTATAGAGGAGTTGCGCTACAACTAGGTGTGTAGCAAATCAGAAGTTGACACCGGTTGACGATGCTCTACTCAGGAGTTTGGGTGTGATTAGATGTGTCCAAACAAGGAAGTGGAATATCTTAGTCCATTCCATTTTGTGCTTCGCACCTGGCTTGATATCTCGTTGCTTAGAGGATGAGAGAGCTTTCGACATTTTGCTGTTAGCTTCAGTTGTGCCCTTTTCTGGCAGGTAGAGTGCCCTTTCTGGCAGGCATGCTAACAATGGGGAAAAGACAGAACCCCTAACTCAACTGTGCCTCTAGTTCATCATTTTGATCATTTTTTGGTTTTTTTTGGTTTTCTACTAAAACGATTTGACCAATATGAGAGTTAGATTAACACACTTGTTCAACTTTTTGATTTTGAAAATCATGCAAGTTAGGTCATGAGCGCTGAAAAATTTCCTTTTTTGGGTCCAAGAAAGGGTCCCGTTTTTGAAAAAAAGTGGAATAATTTTCGAGAAAATCAGTCAACCTCAGTAAAAATTCTCAAAAACTATTTTTGCAAATGGCCACCACTCGACCAACACGGAACTTACTCTTGAGATGCACAACCTCAGATCCGAAGGAAAATTGCCCCTTGCTTGAAGAGAGCTGCATGGCAACGAAGAGTTACCCCTGTTTGAACGGCACCGCGGCGCATTGAATGGCAACGGAAAGTTGCCCCTTGTTTGAATGGCACCACAGCGCATTGTAATCAGTCCTCAGAGTGACGAACACAACCAAATTCTCAGATACAGAGAAGGCAAAGATGATCAAAACCATTACATGGGCACAATCAATTTGAAGTGTTTTACAGCTGGACTTCAGAATGAAGTTGCCTACGTATCCCAAAGATGAGAATCAGGCCTTACGTAGTTCGGGGTTAAGGTACACTCGGGTATTAACCTCTCCTTTTGTTCTCTAACTTTTGCCAAGGCCGCCCTTCTGGGTTTTCAACCTTACGAGCTCTGTTTTTCTTCTTTTCAATTCTTTTTGTTCTTTTCTTTTCTTTTTCATCTTTTCTTTTCATTTTCTTCATTTTTTTTCTTCTTTTCTTTTCTTTTCTTTTTCTTTGTTCTTTTTCTTCTTTTTCTTGCTCCAACTTTTGCCTGGGTCGCCCTTCCGGGTTTTCGGCCCAGCGAGCCTCTCAAGGGTAAAAGTGTAGCTTTGTCCATGTTGAATGGTTTGAGATCTTGATGTCATCTGAATCTAGGAGAATGGCTGCTGTTCGCTGTTGATGTATAAGTCCATTCAATGGAGGGTGAATTTGTCCCTAGTATTGTGGATAGGAACTCGGTTGTCCTTCAGCAATGTCTTCTTCTTTCCTCCCTTCTGGGGTTTGGCATTCTTGCTGATCTTCATTGATTTGTGGAATGATCCATCTTCGGCTCTTCGAGCACAATCTGGCATCTTTTGCCCCTAGTTCGAGGGGTGCTTTTGATCTAGCTTTGCAAGCTCCTTTTGATGACATCTGATCTTCTTGATCTGACTTCCCTGCCCCTAGTTCGAGGGGCGCTTCTGATTCGGCCATATAGGCAAGCAAGGGGTCGAGTCTCGAGACTGAGAGCGATGCTAGGCTGCACAATCTCAAGAGCGATTCCACACAGGTCTTCGCAGGACGACGCAAAACATTTTTGAAACCTTTTAAGAAAGCGACTAATTGCTCGCACTGAAGACAGTGTAGGACCAATCTGGATCAAGCCAGGATCCTTCTCAATACTCACATTAACAAGCATGATTTCATTCATTAAGGGCTTAGCACGTCTCTTTCTCTCAGTTGATCAAATTTTGCAAAACCTGAGGAATTCCTTCCTCTTCGTTTTTATCACAATATTAAAAAATTTTGAAAAACTTAGGTCAATGCAATGATTTTCAAAGCACAGAAAAGCAGGTGAAAAGCACTGTCATTTCATTCAAACTTCTGGCACAACTGGCACAAGGCAGAAACGAACACAAGAATGTGAAAATCACTGCTGTTCATTCAAATCTGTTGGCATTACTGGCTCTAAGGCAGAAACAGACTCAAAAGAAAACGAAAAGACAAACACAAAACAAGCAAGTTATGTCCGAGGTAACACCCCCGAAATCACCCGACTCCAACAAAATAGGACTGACTTGGTAGAACAAGACAGACGCAACTGACTCAGTAAGAAGAGACTGACTCTGTACAAAACAACAAGACTGACCCAATACCCTAGTCAGAAAGTACAAATTAACAACATTCGCAAATGTGCTCAAAACAGTGCATGCCATCCACCATATCTAGAGTAAACTGAGCGCCATCCGTAGGTGGTTCATCCCCCGATCACATGGTCACATTATCCCCCAAGTTCACCGATCCAGTGCCGATAGACTTTGCAGGACTTGACGCGAAGATAACCTTTTTATCAATCAGATCTTGTATTTCATGGTGAAGACGAAGACACATGTCAGTGTCATGGCCAGCTTGTTGATGAAAGACACAGTACTTCGCCGGGTTGTGGGAGAGAGGAAGTTTATTCTGTAATGGCTGCGGCTGCAGGGGCTGCAGATGCCCCTTTTCGATCAGGACCCTCAGGGCCGTTGACAAAGACATGTCCAGTGGGGTAAACACCCTTTGGCCCCGAGGTGGGTATTTGGCAGGTTGTGAGCTGGTTGTGTTGGATGTACTGGCGAAAGGGTCGGCAGGTGCTGACTTTTGATGATCTCTTCTGAGTGTAGGATTGGAGCTGAAAGGGGTGTTTCTGGTACAACATCTCTTGTCTTGGCTTGCCCCTTGATTCAGACCGCCCCCAACTTGAGTGGCAAAAGTATCATCCACAGTTTTTGCAACCACTGCAAGCACTTGTTGTTTGTTTAGTCCTTCGGCCTTTAAAGCCTCAATAGCCCGTTGAAGGTGTTGATGGGGACCAATGCCTGCCCCTACCTTGTTCTTACCACCTGCTTCCCCTTTGCCAAGGGTTTGGCTTTCTTCAAATGCAGCCAATCCCAAGATTGGGGAGCCTTTTGTCATGAAATTCCCGGTATGTGATGTGGTTGATGAGGGAGCCAATGTCTCGGAGGCCAGATTTGTCACAGTTCTCTGAAGATCTTTGATCATTCTCTTCAGCTCAGAAGTAGTGGGCTCACGGGTTTGAGATGATTGGGATCCAGGTGCATCCATCATGTATAAGTCCATGCTTTCTAGAATGAACACCTCAGGCTTGGGTAGATGGGCCGGGGTGATGTATATGCTGGGGTCATAGGTGGATGGCAGCATATGGATGAGATTGAGGTAGGCAGGAGATGTTTGGTCATTGGGGTCTGAAGGTGGAGCGATCGTCCAGTTGTCGATGAGATTTTGGACCTCGTGACGAAGGTGGTAGCAACGGTCGGTGCCATGACCGCGCTGCTGATGGTACACACAGTACTTGGGGGTGTTATGTCTGGCTGGGAGTGGGTCAGGCAGAGGTTGAGGATCGAGGGGTTTGAGATACCCTCTTTCCATCAAGACTTTTAGTGCGCTAGTCAGGCTTATATAGAGGGGGGTGAAAGTTCTGCCCTGAGCTCGGGCTAGGCCGGCTATTTGTAGGCTTGATTTGACAAAAGGGTTGGCTGTGGCGACTGTATTAATTTCGGTGGGTTTGGGAATAACGCTACTACCAGCATTGGTACTCCCTGCAAAAACCCTCCTTGGCGGTTCACTTGTTCTGGGAATGATCTCGCTATTGAACGCATTCTCGATCTGAACCCCCAGTTCATGCAAACTTTTGAAAGTGAATAGCGGAGCGACTATCAACTTTTGCAACATATCATGCTCGAGGTTTCGCACAATCATCTGCACTTGATCCCTCTCAGAAGGGCGGCGATCTGTCATCTGTGCTGCCTTTGCTCTCCACCTCGCAACAAACTCCACAAAAGGCTCTGTTGGGCTCTGGCGGGTTGCTTCAAGCTCTTGGATGGTCATTTCAACTTGGGTATTGTAAGAATACTGATCAACAAAGGCCTTAGCCAATTCTTCCCAATTTTGCTTCATTGTATTCCCCAACTTGGCATACCAAGCGGCTGCCATACCCGACAGGGTTCTTCCATAAAGAGAGAGTTTCTGTGGCTTAGTCAGACCCATTGGCTTCAGGATATCCAAGAAAAGCCGGATATGTACCATAGGATCTCTATACCCGTCGAAACGGTCAATATGTGGCATTTTGAATCTGTCTGGAAGCCGTACAGAAGCCTCGGTATACCCATCCTCAATGTCGGGAATGGAGTTAAGGCTCTGTACCTTTTTGAATTGCTTCTCAAGGTTCACAATTTTCACCGCGGTCGGATCGAGGTCATTAGCATCAAGGGGATAAAGCCTCTCATTAGGCCGCACCAGGGGTCTGAAAAACTCGGGCTTTAGCCAACCCTTCTTGAGGATCTGGACCCTGCAAATCCTCAGCTGGCGGAAGTGGATCAAAGTTCGGCTGGGGTCTCAAAGTTGGATGTGAGGCAGATGCCCCAGATGGGCGTTGCGTTTCAATACTGGTCTCAGCCTGCATGGCAGTTCCCTAATTTACCGCTGCTATCACGGCCACAAATTCTTCCGAACCCTGTGCTATCACAGTCTGCTGAGTCTGAACAAAGGTGATGTGACTGGCGACTGACGGATCAGATGAACTGGTGAGCCCTGACTGGCCTTTCTTTGCCTTGCCTCAGCAAAAGAATACTGGTTGCCCTTGAATTGAATCTCTGACCTAACAAAGTCTATCAGTGCTAGTCCAATGTACCCGGGAGATATCGGAGCCTTCTGAGGCTATGGTTCCAGGACTACCCTAGCAAAAGAGAAAATAGAGAGCATCTCAGCCTGATTTCACCAAAACAGATATGAGCATGGCAGAATGACTGTGCCCTCTACTGAATTCTGTCCCAAAATTCTACCTATAAGCTGATACCCTCAGGTAAAACTGATTGCCCCAAAATACTGATGCTGGTGTCTGCAGGCCTAATACCCAAATTTGCAAACTGATGCCTGCATTCCTGTATAGGCACACTCTAAAAGAACATAGCAAGCAAATGAGAGCCAAAACACCCCTATGGAGGGGTAGGGTTTTCCTGTCCTATTTTGTCAGGAGCTAGGGTTTTACTACGCACACGGCAGTTTCAAACAACCTATAATCGGGTGAGCAACCTGTCCTAGCTTGGAATGGTCACTATGGATTTCGAATATGCACTAGGTCGAATGGTCAAAAAGGGTGCCCCGGTAAAATCGGGGTTTGTGTTCCCTTCGTGGCAGAGCCCGTCACCGGTCAGCCTTATGGCACGCTTCGCAAAGCGAGCCTCCGACAAACCGTTCAGGAATAGCATACGGCAAACACGGTGTCCTAGGCGCACCAATGCAAATGCAATGCAAAGAAACACATAAGTGTAGTCAAAACTAGATATCATGAGTTCGAGTCAAGTTCTCTAACTCTCCAGCAGAGTCGCCAGAAACGGTAGACGTCCCCGAACGTCCCGGGAGGGAAATCCCGTTTTGTTCATTTGGGCTCACTACAGTTCAGGACTCAAAGTCACGGTCCTGTATCTAATCTCACAGAGTGCAATGCAAGACTGATGAATCATCAAAGAGTCCAAATCCGGCAAATTGTTTTTGAAAACAGATTTTTTGAAAGAAGTGCCAAACATGGACTGCTTTGCCAGATACAGAGTTGCCACCTAAATATTTTATTTTGGGAAATTAAGGAAACCCTGACTCGTTGCCTAAGCCCACATGTCCGTCATCACCAAAGTTGCCTCGGCTCGGGAACTTGGGTACGATTGGGGAAGGTCACTTCGTGAGCACCCCCGCTCGCCCGATCAAAGATCGTCCTCTACTAACCATGATATCGAGTTTTGAAAACATTATGCATTCTTATTCCGGTTATTTGCATAGATTTACTACGTGATGCGCACAGCATACAAGTATAGACTGGATCCCCTGAATTGAAACAACACATTTCATGTTTGTTTATTTTGAAAATGGTTTGATGGTGCTACCCGCAAGTAGGCTAAGATGTGGATTTGCCACCCTCGGGTGGGTTTAGAAAACGTGATGGTTTGCCACTCTCAAGTGGGCTTAAAACTCACAGTTAATGCATTATTCCAATTCAGATAATCCAACCTTCACCCACAGGCATTCTGGCAAGTATATCACATAAGCACATAGCGTCATGGTAAGCATGCTATCATGGCAGTCACTCACACACATGAAAGGATGCTAAAGCATAAACACTTACCGAGTACTCCAAGCCAAAACAGAAATTATGTTAGAAATCCATGCATGATCCTAACTATACAGAAATGCCTAATGCAACATATGCAGGAATGCAACTAAGATAGGCTCGGCTATTCTTAGATGGCATATGATGATGCTACAGCTAACACGTATTCAACTTGAAATTGAAATACAATGCAGTTAGTATGATGCGCCGAGCCCGGTGCATGCAAGACAGATGAATGGATGCAAACATGCGAGCATAAGTATGCTAATTGAAACATGCCCTAAACTAACCATCATAAGCTGATAAATAAAAAGGAGAAAGACGTGGGGTTGGAAGACATACATCACACACACGCACAATTATTACAATTTTGCTCTTGCTCGGAGGGTCCGAATAAATAATACAGTCCAAATAAAATAATTACAGTCCGAATAAATAATTACAGTCCGAATGAATAATTAAATATTACAAAACCCTAATTAATCAACAAATTAACTAGGAAAGCAAGTAAATTAGCACGCAAGCTAAATGGACCGCCTCAGCTCTGTTCCGAATGATGAAAGATGCATGCATGCTCGAGTTGCCTCGTCACGAAATTCCTCGCGATGCCCCGATTTGCCTCTGTTTGCAATTAATCTCGGAATGCTGTGTAAAGCTCTAGAAGGCTGCTGATTTCTGGTTTGCTGCAACAGAGAGCAAGAAAGGGGCATGGCAAAGTATTTTCACATATGTATGCAAATCTCGATCCTCGTGCCACGAATCACGCATCTCGATGCATGATGGCCGAGGAGTCGAATTGCATGACTCGATGTGAAATTAATGCACATGACAACACAACAAGGCCTAGACTCCATCATAGGTAATCCGGAGTGTCAGCGACCGGGAATTGAAACACGTTCCGTCACTTCGAGTACGAAACGTCCTTCGTTTCCTGTGTTTGGGCTAACTCCTATCCCAAACACAATGCAATGAGATGGCGTACACAATGCAACTAACATGCAACCTAGCATACGCAATGCTATGGATTAAAATGGCATACACAATGCACGTGACACAACGTGGCATGCACAATGCACTAACATGCAACCTAGCATACGCAATGCTATGGACTAAAATGGCATACACAATGCGAGATGGACTTACACCAATATGAGTGGACCTTAGCCACACTCACATCAGTGGCCATGTGATGAAAAGGAGATAATCGAATGCAAACATGCACGAATGCAATGCACCGATCCTAAGGCGCAACATGCAACTCTAACTAAGCATGGCAAGGGATGAAATATGGCATACAAGCATGCGATTTCCAGCTCTGAAACATGATGCACAATGGTCCCGAATCATGAAAATATGTCACGCAATGCAAGCTAGAGGGCCTGGGTACCGAAACTAGTAGAGGGCCCGGGTACCGAAACTAGTGAAGTGCGTTACTCTAGAGGTACCCAAAGCAATGGACCAATGGCAAACCAACCCCAAACAGACCCTAGGCAGGTCTGAAACAGTCGGGAAATGGCCTAAAATGATGGCTCGGAATGCAAAGAAATGGAGCTCATTCAATGGTCGGTAAATGAGGCATACAACCTGACTCTCAAACGCATTTAAAGAGTACAAAACATAGCAATATGGCATTCAAAAAAGCTCTGAAATATGATGTATAATGGACCCAAAACATGAACACACCTCAGTATATGCATGGAATGAGCCTCAAAACTCAAAGTTAAGCATGGGTATTGAAATACAAGCATGCAAAACAAACATCATTCGGCCATGAGACCTAAAAATAGAGCTAGGGCAGTCCAAAATATGTACAAAATCAGTTTAAGGCAAAGCCAAAAAGAGCTAAAATCAAGGGTCAACAAAGCATGCGAAATAAGCTAGTGAACCATGATTTACACTACAAGTATGTGAAGCACATGAGGGCTCACCGAACCAGCCAAAAAAGAAGTATGCCATGCTAAAATATGCCCAAAAACCCATGGAAACTCAGTCAACACATGTAAGAATGATAGGCTCCTGTAGAGGGCCATGCAAGGGGTTGTTCCACACGCATATGATGGACACACAAAATGGTAAAACCACCTCTGGAAAGAGGTTATAACAGCCCTAAAACTTATAAAAAATGGCCTAAAATGAAGCTAGGAAGCATGCAAGTAAAAGCCCCCTTGAAAGGCCTTGAATAAGATTGCTCGACACATGCATAATAGATACTTTATATGGAAAAATGGGCTCTAGAGAGAGTTCATGCAGACCTTAAAACTCACCAAATAGGGCCTGAAACATGGCTTCAAAACATGCAAAGTGGAGCCCCTTTGTAAGGCCAAAAGGGCCAACAAACAAGGCAAGGAGAGAGGGGGTCACCCCCCTCTGATTTTGGCTCTCAAAATAGTATACTAGCCACTGAAAATCCACTGGATTTCGGTGGCTAGAAGGCCAAACAAAGCACAAAACCAAGGCCTAGATGCAAGGCTCAAAACAAGATGCAAACAAGCATGCAAGGGGGTAGACGACCCCCAACAAAAAAATAACCTTAAACAATCTTCAAGAGGAGCTCAAAATAAGACTTTTTTTAGTTTATGTTAAAGCTCTAAAATGCTTGCAAGTAAGGCTAAGATATGAAGCAAAATAAGCCTTAAAAGAGAGATGGAGCAAACAAGGGGGTAGATGACCTCTAACAGAAAAATGTCCTTAAACAAACTTCAAGAGGGACTCAAAATAAGACTCTTTTCAGTTTATGTCAAGGCTCGAAAATGCTTGCAAGTACAGCTAAAAGATGGATCAAAATAATGCTCAAAAGGGGAAAAAAATGGTTACCCTTGAAGACCAGCAGAAACCAGCAGCCTCTGAACCCAAAAACCCAACCTTGAACCTCTGAAAATACCCTCCAAGGACGTTAGGTTGATGATGGAAGTGTTAGGCTATGAGAGGTGGTGCAAAGGGGCCAAGAACCAAGCAATTTAGAGCTCAAAAGAGAGAGATATAAAGAGATATATTGTTTAGCGCTAGCAATTTTCTGAACGCTTTCAAGTGAGGGATATGGTTTCTCTTATAGAACAAAGGGTCTAAAGCTTCTCAAAGAAGCTTCAAACCAAGGGCCAAGATCCTCTATACACGTGTATGGAGGATGCAGCAAATGCCTCCCAACTGGCACAGCTGGAACACACTCGTTGAGACAAACAGGATGGGAGCTGGCCGACCAGTTCAAGTGGTCGGCTGACCACTTGACCTGGTCGGCCGACCAGGTCAAAAGGGTCAAGGAGACTGGCTAACCCCTAGGATGAATCCCCAGAAGTTATCTTTCCAATGGCGCAAACCTTGCATTAAAATCCCTCCTATGCAAAAAGTTATGCCTGTTTTGGTGAAGCCGCGCAGATTCGGTCCCACCGGATTGATGCCCTACTTCAACCAACCATATCTCCCCCACCCGGACTTGGCTTTAGGAGATTCTTGAGTGTGAAATGAAGCCCCAGAAGTCTCCTTTCCAACGGTAATAGCCTCACATCTTAAATCCAAGTATGCAAATGAATAAGCCTGATTAAGTGAGGGCTGCTCCTCTCTCTCCTACCCGGATTCATGCCGAACCACTTTTGACCACCTAAGTGGTATGCCATCTGATTTTATGGTCGACCATGTGGTCACATTGAATCTCCAGAAGTTATCTTTCCAATGGCACCAACCTTGCATCAAAATTCCTCCTGTGCAAAGAGTTATGCCCGTTTCGGTGAAGCCGCGCAGATTCGGTCCAACCGGATTGATGCCCTACTTCAACCAACCATATCTCCCCCATCCGGAGTTGGCTTTAGGAGATTCTTGAGTGAAAAATGAAGCCCCAGAAGTATTCTTTCCAACGGTGGTGACCTCATAGCTTAAATCCAAGTGTATAGACAGATAAGCCTGATTTAGCGAGGACCGCTCGACTCTCTCTTAGCGATTCATGTCCACATTCTTCTTCAACTTGGTTTCTTCCCTCTTCTCCAATTTTCCTCAACTCCAAACCCATAAACAAGGCGTTTTGAAAGATTTTTGAAAGATTTCATCTCCCTTTCATTCACTTCCACTTTGTCCTCGCTCGTTTTACCGAAAAGTGCAACATTTAACGAAATGCGAGCGTCGAAACATCGTAGGAACTTTATTTTCAAAACATTTTGAAAGAGAGGGTTTTAAGGTGTAAACACCATTCAAAATAGCTTTGGTCCAAAATGGGGTGTGAGGTTGGGATTTGATTCTCCTCTTGCTGAAGAAATCTGAACCTCTGCCCTGCACAACTTTCTCCACCAAGTAAACCATCAGTAGTGCCCAAGTCTTAAAGGCGGTCAAAAATGGGGTGTCTACAATTACGTATCAATTGCAAAGCTGCTAAAGAGGTTTTAGAAAAGGATGTCAAGAATATTGTTTCTAGACAAGCCTTTGCTCGTTGGCAAGCAATTTTATGTGTTTTTTATTTCAGAATTGAATATATACGAGGTGAATCAAATTCCCTGCCTGATTTTCTTATTCGTGAATTTTTATAGGGATCTCCAGACACTGCCTAATCAGGAGTTCAACCCCCATCAAAAGCAATTTAAATATCACCATATTTTCAATCATTATTGCAAACGAAGAATCCGCGTTCAAACATATTTTTACTGGATGACTTATAGACTAATTAACCCCTCACAGGCTACTTTCTCCAAAGAACGACTCAATTTATCCCACACATCAACTGATCATGGCTATTATACCCATGATGTTGCTTATCCTATTACCCCCACTAGTATTTACTATAGGGGCCGAAAATAAAATGAGCCGTATATAAGTCGGCTCAAACTAGGCTTTACTCTTGAGACGAGATTACCGAGAAGATGGATGAAGACGAGTCATCCTATGACCGGATCCATTTGAACAAAGTTGTGGCCGAGTAGAACCTAGGTCAAGGGCTGATTAGGCCACGTATCCTATGGAACATTTGGGGGCCCAATTGTGAGGGCGGAGTGTCCATAGTAAGAGTGTGGGCCCCTGGAGAACAATATAAAAGAAGGATCATCAGCCAAAGAAGAGGTATGTGAGAAAAAAGTGATAACTTGTGAATAAAATAAACTTGAGTGAATATTAACTTGCTCGTCAGAGTGCTGATTCTGGCATCATTGACTAGAGTGTTTGTTCCTATTTCAGGTATCACCACAAGGATCAAGGAAGTTTGTTAGGATTAGAGAGTATTTCCAAACCCTTTCACCACATTGACTATTCCACATTTTTCCTCAAAAACCCAGACACTAAGACCGAAACCATCATATCCCATTATTTTCCAAACAACTGGCATTATCCTCAACATTTTGGCCAACACTCTAGAATTTGCTAACAAAAAATTCTTGAAGAAACCCGTTCTATCACCGTGGAACATGTTTATTCCAGAGACGACAAAAGACTTCTCTAATATTCCAAAATCCACATACTCAAAACAATTTCTCCCAGGGAATGGGGACATCCGACAATTTTTATAGCGATTCAGGTTTAGACCCGACACATTTGATGCTCTTGACTCGAGTTTCATGGTTCTGTGTTGTTGTTCTTGTCTTATTCCTCTTTTTTCCCCTTGAGTTTGGCTATTGGGATGTGTTGGTTGTGTTTGGAACAGGTTGGTACATTGTTTTTCAAAAGCCTTGTTGCCCAAAATTTGGCTCTACGCTCGACCCTCACTTCTCGCACTCGAGCGGCCTTTGTGAACTCTTAGTATTTTTGCAGGTCTACGAAACTACTGGGTTTTGCATGTCTTGAGCTTGAGCATTGGCCTTATGTCTGTAAAACTATTGGAAGTGTGCATTCTACGCTCGAGTGGTAACACCTTTTCATTATGTCTTGATGCTCGAGTGTAACTTTCTGCACTCGAGCAGTAATGATTTTTGTGTTTGGACGCTCGAGCATCAGGTTTTACGCTCGAGCGTCAGTTTTTAAGCTTGAACGGACTATGTGTATATCAATTCGTAAAAGTCACTTTTTGCATCACTTTTTCATCTCTTTCTCTCTCAAAACATTTCAAAACCCTAAAGTTGAGACCTTCTCTCTCTAAAACTCACATTCTCTCTACAAATACACCTAGATCTACCCATCTCTCCACCATACTCCCATACTCTCTTTGAGAAAAAGGTAAAGCTCACCTAGAGCTTCGTTTTCATCCGAATAGAGTTGGGTTTCGACGTTGTGGAAGTGTCATCACTCTCCCTCTCGTCTTCTAGCTTCGAGGTAGGGATTCTCCACACTCTAGTATGAGTTTTGTCTTCGCTATTTGCTATTTCAAAGGATTATGGTGGTTTTGGGATTTTTGTCAAAAACCTAGGGTTTGGTGTAAATGTAAAAGAGGGGTTTTCAAATGGTCTCTTGGAAAAGCTTGTGGGTATGAAATTGTGATTGATATATGTGTAATGGGGTATTTCCTACATTGAAATTGATTTTCAAATAAAGAGGGGTTTTTGCCCAAAAAATGTGAATGTTTGAGATTATAAACGGATGAAGAAATTGATGTGGGAATCGTGAAATTGAAATGATGATAGTGATAAGGGTGGAGTCAGACATGTATTATCACTCCTATTTTGAGATTTGAAAAGTGTATCTTTATTGAAGTTTATTTATGTGTTTATAAATATCTATTTGGGCTATCGGTGGAGGATAGTTATGATTGTTGTAGAAATTGCATGAGAATTAGGTGAATTGAAACTAATTTCTCATCCATGTGCATTGGACATTGTTGCTCATTTAATACATTGCAAATGTATTTGATTTTGAGAAAAAAAGGGTGAATGTGAGAAAGAGGTTTGTATCACCAAATCAAGTTGGCCTGTGTGTCCAGGGTGAAAGTCCTGAAAAACGTGCATATACATGGGTGTCGGTTCCCACGGACGAAATATCCATAAAATGGCAATAGTAGTGCTTGTATAGACTACGTTTACATGGATGCCGTTTGACGGTTTCCCGCAGACAAAATATCCATGAAAGGTTGTACTGGTTGAGATTTTCCTCTGTTTTCTATTGTAAAGGATATGATGTTGAGGATTATGATATGAACCTGGCATGGCATGGTTTTAAAAAGAAATGTAAAACATTTTGATATGAGGATTGTATATGGATTCACCTTATAGCATTGTCAAGATTTATACATTGTGTTGCAGTATTTCTACTGGGCTTTGGCTCACCCTATGTGGGAAAATCATTTTCAGGTGCTGGTAATATGCCTCCAGCAAGGGCTTAGCTTGGGAGGACTGTGGAGCTAAAGGCTCAGTTTTGTTATTTTGTATTTACTTTTGTACAAGCCTAGGACTTTATTTGTATTGAGCTTAAGACTCACTTTTGATGTACCCAAGCCTTGACTTGGAAAGATGTAAGCCTTTAGGGCATTTGATTAACTATTTAGCTTTTATTTCTTTTTATTGTTTTGTAACACATGCTGTAGATTCATGATGCACTATTTATGAATGTATATCGCATGTGTCACTCTTTTGTACAATCGAATCTTATGTAATAGAAGGACAACATACTCTGATTCTTTGGCGATTTCAGTTTTGACCCGACTTTTTGTTGTATTCCAAACTCGGGTTTCATGGTTTAATGTTGTTGTTCATCTCCTTTTCTCTTGTTGTCCTTTGGGTTGTCTTTTGGATTGTTGTGGTTGTGTTTGATACAGGTTGATTGCTTAGTTTCCAAACATTTGTATCCCAGATTATTGCTCCTTCACTCGAGCGACACTTCTTGCGCTCGAGTGGGCTTTGCAAACTCTCAGTACTTTTGCAGGTCTGTAAAACTACTAGGAAAGTGTATTCTATGCTCGAGCAGTGTTTCCTACGCTCGAGCAGTTGTGCGCTCGAGCGGCAATTATTGAGCTCGAGTGATGTTCTTCTACCTGCAAAACTACTGGATGTGTGTATTCTATGCTCGAGCATCGCTTCTTGCGCTCGAGCAGAACAACTTATTGTGTCTGACGCTTGAGTTTCTATTCTTGCGCTCGAGCGGATTGTGCGTATATCAGATCATGAAAGTGGCTTTTTACATCACTTTTCAGATCCATTTCCTTCCAAACCCTAAAGTTGAGACCCTCTCTCTCTAAACTTACATTCTCTCTACATTTCCATCTAGATCTAGTGGTTTCTCTACCCTACCTCCTTTGATAAAAAGGTAAAGCACCTCAAGGGCATCGTTTTGATCCGAATAGACTTTGGTTTCAGCGTCGTTGGAGTTTCATTATTGCTTTGCTCGCCTTCTTTCCTTGAGGTAGGGATTTTTCTACACTTTCATATGGTTTTTAACTTAGTTATTGATCGTTGTGTAACAATGGTGGGACCTGGGAGTATTTTGAGCAAGCTTAGGGTTTCGGTTAAAATCAAAAGAGGGGTTTCTATGTAAATGAGTTATAGATGGTTATAGGTTGAATATAAGGTTATATTGTAGCCAAATAGTTGATTTAGGGCAATTGGGTTGATATTTGGGAAAGAGGGGAGCTTGCCCTAAAATGTTTCAATTATTTATTTTTTATAAATAAATGGAATTGGTATTGTAAATGTGAAATTAGATGAATATAATTGTGAATAGTGGAGTTGGATATGCATTACCCTCACCTATGAAATTTTGAATAATTCATCTGTCTTATGACTGAATATCTATTAGAAATTTCTGTATTGGGCTATCGGTGGAGGATAGCCATAATTATTGTAGAAATTGCATGAGAATTAGGTGAATCGAAACTAACCTCTTGTTGGTTGTCATTGTATATGACTATGTTTTAAATACATTGTATATGTATGATGTTTGGGAGGAGAAAGTGGATGTACTCCATGTTTGGGAGGAGATAGGGGATGGACTCCATTGAAATTAAGTTGGCTTGCATGTCCAGGGTGAAAGTCCCGAAACCGTGCGTATACATGGGTGCCGATCCCTCGGACAAAATTTCCGTAAAATGGCAAGTTGTAGTGTTTAAGTGTTAATTGGGTTGGATTGAGAACCACTGAGTTGTAGCCTCAGTTGAGTTATCTAGAAGATAATGAAATGGGCTCATGGATTTCGATGAGATGAATTAATTTGAAAGGAATTGAAAGAAAATGGATTGAGATATGAAATTTGGTACTTTGAGATCATACATCATATGAATGTTTTGTCACAGGCATTGTATATGCACATTGTACTTATACCTTTGTTAAAATTCATATATTGTGTTAGATTGTCTCTACTGGGCTTTGGTTCACCTTATTTGGGAAAAACCATTTTCAGGTGTTGGAGATATGCCTCCTCCAAGGCAATAACTCGGAGGGACTTTGGATCAGGATTTTCTTTTGTATGGCCAAGGGCATTATTTATATTGAGCTAGCCTCACTTTTGTTGTAACTAAGCATAGTCTTGGAAAGCTGTAAGCCTGTAGAGCATTTATTTTGTTGATCTCTTAGTTGTTTCCACATGCTATAGATTCAGGGTAGAGCTTATGAATGTATATCGCATTTGTCATTTTTTGTAAATGAACCCTGATTAATGAAAAATTCACATCTTATTTATGGTGCTTCATTCTACTTCTTTGGAGTTGGATTATCATGTTTATTTTGGAGGCGTGACAACTTGGTATCAGAGCGTACCGGGTTCGAATACTTTAGGTACGTGGGAGGTGGTTAGTACCACAATGGATTTGTCTCGCTTGATAGAGATGTTTGTATGCTTGTAATGTTATGTGATAACATGTTTATATGATTATATGGGTATGAGATTTAATTTCTAGGATGTTGATCGAGTCCATGAGTTTCTAGGAGTCTTGTTAGAAAGGCACTTGATCACTGCTGTTTCTAATTGGAACTCAGGCAATGCCGCGGGACGGTCATTATCGAGAAATGAAATTCGTATGTGTTTATGTGATTATGTGCTTATGTGGAGTGAATTTTTGTTGTCCACCGCTTTAGGACGTGAGTCAGTTAGCTTTGGCACATTTGTAAATGTGCTAATCTCTTTTGTTACCTTCATTAAGATATTAGGATGTGGACGTGGTAGTGGTAGGCATGGTAGGCCTAGAAGGCATAAGGAGGGGTTGGTCAAGCCAACGTGGTCATGATACTGAGAAGGATCATGACTTTAGTATATTGCATTGATCATGACTTTCAAAATTTTGATGAAAACGACGAGGAAGGAATTTTTCCTGTTTTAAAACAATTGATTGATCGAGAGGAGGAGAGGTTTGTAAAACCTTTGATTGATAAAATCATTTCAATTAATGTTGGTACTGAGAAGGATTCGTGCTTGGTCCAGATCGGGTCCACGTTGTCTTCGGAGGAACGTGAGTGCTTAGTCGCTTTATTAAAAGATTTCAAAGATATTTTCGCATGGTCCTATGAAGACATGCCTAGAATCGATCTTGAGATTATACAGCACCGGATCCCTCTTGACCCTGAAGCCCGACTTGTTAAGCAGAAGCTTCGGAGAATACGCTCAGATTGGGCCTTGAAGATTAAGGAAGAGGTCACCAAGCAGATAGACGCAGGGTTCTTGCTAGTATCTGAGTATCCTACTTGGTTGGCCAACATTGTTCTAGTGCTGAAGAAAGATGGCAGAATTCGGGTATGTGTGGATTTCAGAGATCTAAACAAAGCTAGTCCGAAGGACGACTTTCCACTACCATATATCGACAAATTGGTGGACTTCACAACAGGGCATGCGTTGCTCTCCTTTATGGATAGATTTTCCAGGTATAACCAGATCTTGATGGCACCCGCGGACAGAAAAAAGATTGCCTTCACCACGCCGTGGGAAACCTATTGTTATAGGGTGATGCCGTTCGGTTTGAAGAATACTGGGGCTACTTATCAACAGGCTGCGACCACGATTCTACATGACATGATCCACAAAGAGGTTGAGGTGTACGTAGATGACATGATTGTCAAGTCTAAGGAAAGAGAGGGCCACTACACCGCCTTAAAGAAATTTTTCCAATGGATTAGAGAGTATCGGTTGCGACTGAATCCTGAGAAATGTACTTTCGGTATCACAGCAAGGAAAATGCTCGGGTTCTTGATTACACAGAGGGGCATCGAGGTCAATCCTTCCAAGATTAAGGCCATCCTAGAAATGGCACCGCCAAGGACTAAAAAGGAGATGTGCAGCTTTCTGGGTAAAGTGCAATTCATAAGACGGTTTATTGCAAAATTAACCTTGACTTGTGAACCACTATTTGGTCTCCTGAAGAAAGGAAAGAAATTCCAATGGGATGACCGATGCCAAGTTGCTTTTGAGCAGATCAAGCAATATCTACAGAACCCACCCGTGTTGTCACCGCCAGAGCCGGGGAAACCGTTGATTTTGTATTTGTCAGTCGACATGACAATGGGTTGCATGCTTGCGTAGGAATCTGAGGATAAAGTGGAGAAGGCCATCTATTACCTGAGCAAGAAGATACTGGAATATGAGACTCGTTACACTCCGCTGGAGAAGGCTTGTTTAGCTTTGGTATGGGCCACCAGGAAGTTGAGGCACTACTTGTTAGCTCACTCTGTAATGCTGGTTTTGAGATTAGATCCCATCAAATATCTCTTTGAAAAACCAGCACTTATAGGTAGGCTAGCCCGTCGGCTGCTTCTTCTCTCCGAATTTGACTTGAAGTATGTGACGCGCAAGTCTGTTAAAGGGAGAGTGATAGTGAAGTTCCTAGCTGATCACTTAGTGGAGGGAGACGAAGCAGTAGAGTATCTGTTCCCGGATGAAGCCATTTTGCAAGTTGAGGAAGAAACCTGGACTATGTACTTTGACGGAGTGTCTAATCAGTACGAGTATGGGATATGGGTGTTGCTAAAAGCACCTGACAATTCCTACATACCCTTGGCCTTCAAACTCTGTTTCAAAGTATCAAACAATAAAGCAAAATACGAAGCATGTATCGCTGGATTGGAAGCTGCCCTGGAATTAGGGGCAAAATGGTTGGACGTCATTGGGGACTCAAACTTGGTTGTATCTCAAGCAAAAGGAGATTGGAAAGTTAAAGAAGAAAGAATGAAAACATATCACCAGACGTTGGACATTCTGATTCCTCGGTTTGAGAAGCTGACTTTCACCCATCTGTTAAGAGAGAACAACAGGTTTGCTGACGCTTTATCAACTCTATCTTCCATGATAGACATCCCTTTTGGAGTCCGGATGCGTCCGATCATTATTGAACAGAGATATATGCCGGCCTACGAGTTGATTGCCATAATTGATGAAGTACAAGATCAGAACCCCTCGGTACCATGATGTCTGGAACTTCTTGGAAAAAGAGGCTTATCCACCAGGGGCAAATGCCAAAGATAAAAGGGTAATACGGCGAATGGCTACTCAGTTTATCATCTGCGAGGGTAAATTGTACAAACGAGGCCATCTGGGAATGCACAAGCTGTGTGTTAATACTGAAGAGTCGAAGAGCCTAATGGAGGCCATCCACGGAGGATAGTCCGGATCGCACATGAGCATAGTGATGCTCGCTCGGAAGATTCTCAGGCAGGGTTACTGTTGGTCAACCATGAAGGAGGATTGTATCGGTTTTGTTTGGCGATGCCACAAATGCCAGATCTATGCAAATCGCATGAATATCCCGCCGTCGATGCTGAACAGCATGACTTCTCCGTGGCCTTTTTCAGTCTAGGGAATTGATGTTATTGGGGCAGTTACTCCTAAGGGGTCAAACGGGCATGAGTATATCCTTGTGGCGATAGACTACTTTACAAAGTGGGTCGAGGCCCAATCCTATGCAGTGCTGAAGGCGTCACATGTAGCCAAGTTCATCAAGAATAATATCATCTGTCGCTATGGGGTCCCGAATGAGGTCATCTCGGACAATCGTTCCCACTTTAAGAAAGAAGTGATCAATTTGTTGGAGAAATACAATGTGGCTTTTCATAAGCCATCCACATATTAGCCACAAACCAACGGAGCTGTTGAGGCCTCCAATAGGAACATCAAGCACATTCTACAGAAGATGGTGGAAACCTATAGGGATTGGCCAGATAAGTTGCCATTTGCTCTTTGGGGCTATAGAACATCAATTCGGACATCTACTGGGGCAACTCCGTATTCCTTGGTTTATGGGATGGAAGCTGTTCTGCCGATTGAAGTTGAGGTTCCGTCGCTGCGAGTTATGGCTAAGTGCCAGATAGCAGAAGCGGATTGGCAGCAAAGCAGGTTCGAGGAACTAATGTTGTTTGACGAGAGAAGGCTGAAAGCATTGTATCACATCCAAGGTTATCAACGCAGGATTGCCAGGGCTTTCAACAGGAAAGTTAAGTACAGGAATCTGAAAGAAGGGGATTTGGTTCTCAAAGACAACCGAGCTCGGATCCATGACCCTAGGGGCAAGTTCAGACCTAGTTGGACTGGTCCTTATATCATCAAGTCTATTTGGTCAGGTGGAGCTGTCATTCTTATGGACCTAGATGGCCTAGAATTCTCCCAACCAATTAACATGGACAAGTTGAAGAAATATTATCCTTGAGAGGCTCGCTTGGCCGAAAACCCGAAAGGGCGACCTAGGCAAAAGTTAGAGCACAAAAAATTAGAAATAAGAAAAACTGAGCTCACAAGGTTGAAAACCCAGACAGAGCGGCCTTGGCAAAAGTTAGAGTGCAAAATGAGAGTGTTAATACCCCGAGCGAACCCTAATCGAACTACGTAAGGCTTGATTCTCATCTTTGGGTGTAGGCAACTTCATTATGAAGTCTAGCCATAAACACTTCCAGATCAACGTTGTCCATGTGATTTTTCTTGTCATCTTTGTCCTTTCTGCATTCGAGAGTTCGGTTGTGATCTCCAGTATAGTGCAGTGCTATTCAGACGAGGGGCAACTTTCTGTTTGTTGGATTTGGGGTTGCATATCTTAGTGATAGATCTCGAGTGTGTCTAGTTGTGATCCTTATCGAAAATAGTTTTGAAAAGTTTTAATAAAAGTTGATTTTGTTTAAATTAATCTTTTTACAACTTAGATCATTTTTGGACTAAACGAAAAATTTTCAGTACCCACAACCTTCAATTTCATTGATTTCAATACAGAGTTCTCCAACTCTTCATACAAATTGAAGTTGCTTTTTATTACATTCAAAAAGAAAACTTGAAAGTACATATCAAAGCAATAAACTTGGGACATAGTTAAGTCAGGTGTTCCTGCGTCCCCTCCCAAAGCTTGTGGAAGCTTCAGATGCTAAAGTAGGCTCGGTTTGCGCCTCATCTTCAAGTCAAGCAATGTATTCGCCAGATAGGGCGCAACTGAAATTGGGAGCGGGAGCCAGAAGTTCTCTTGTCCTCTATGTAGTGGGATATTGAACTAGCTGTGAGCCTTGGACTGGAAATGAAGTTGGGTATTCTACTCCCTCTTCTGGGCAAGTCTGGTCGTGTCCGAACTGACGCCGGACCGGAATGGAAAATATAAGACACAGTGCGTCAAGCCAATCAACTGAATGCCAAGTTGCCAGGTCATGCTGTAGCTCATCTCAGGCAGATCAAACTAGGGGCAGCGCCAAGCCATGTCAACAGCAGACCTGTTGCACATCCAGTGGCACCACCATCCCTCATTTGGGAAATCAACTACCCGTTGACGAAAGAAATAGCCATGCGCTAAATATGTAGGGCAAGAGTCCACTACTTTCAACCTGTCCATGAGCCATATTTGGGGAGGGATGAAAAATAAGAGAGATTAAAGAATAAAGAGGTGTACGTGGAGAGAAAAGTTGAGAAAAGAGTTTTGAGAGAAAAACAGAGCTTGAGGGCCAAGTGATGTGAGAAACATATGTGAGATGGGTGGGAAACATTACCTACAAGAGTAGTGGACTTCTTGCGAACTTGGTTGTCTCCCGGTGGTGGAAAGCATCCAAGCCCATCAAAGTCTCGGCTAGTGCTAAGCTAATGCAGCTCTTGCCCTCTTTCAAGCCTTGGGCTATTTCGATCAACCAAATGCTAGACCCTCCAAAGCTAGGGGTAAGAAGAAAATGAGCCAGCATACACAAGCAGAGGGCAAGCTACCGAAAACCTTCCCAAAGATGATCGCCGCGGTCACCAGCATCGGAAAACCGATGAATCAAGCTGGGAACATCCAACTCCACGTTGTGAGCTAAAGATAGGGCATCATGTAGAGTGAACCCGCACATCCTTCCCAAAGCTTGGATGTGGCTAAAGCGCGACTGGGGCAAGATTTCCTCGTCACACTATGATTCCATCAAAACTTGGAGTTCTTCAATTGTGAGGCATATCTCTTGTCCGCCAAAGCTAAAAACATGTGTAATCGGATTCCAACATCTAGCCGCGACATAGAGGAATGGAAAACACAGTGGAGTACGACTCAGCAGGAATAGTGCATTTATCCCAAAACCCCAGAAATTCAACTTTTCTGAGCCATCTAAAGTCGCAATCCAATCGGAGAGTTTTTCGGTGAAGAATGGCTCCATTTGAAGCAAAAACAGGGCTAAATTAAAGAAACTACGAAGTTGGAGATTTTGTAGAAGATAAGGTGCTGAGTGGAAGACAGGTGGCAGCAACTTGGGGGCTCCTTGCATAGTTAAAGTAGCCGACCAACCACCTTTAGTAGCCGGCCGACCACTTTAGTGGCCGATAGTCACCACTAAGTGGCCGATAGCCTTTATTTGTTCCCAGCAGAATTGCCTTGGTCTCTTTGTGTGTTGAGAATGCTAAGAACCTATATTTTGTTCTACTCTGGATGCGTTCTGCTGCGGTTTTGTTGAGTCGTTCTCAAGTTTGTTTCAATTTGTTTATCGAGTTGTTGCAATTTGCTTATTGAGTTGTATTTATGTTGTTTATTAAGTTCTTGTCTTGCTTATCGAGTTGTATTTACATTTGATTAGCCTATCAAGTTCTTGTGTTGTTTATCGAGTTGTTTTGTTCTTTCAGTTGTTGGTCGGTTCACCACCTGATTAAGACAATGCAATTTAAATGCGCAATTTTCAACAAAGATCAAATCTCATTTTCATGCTGTGCGATGTTATGCGATGAATGCTCAGAATATAAAATGTAACACTTTTAAACAAAAAGCTGTTTTCATTCCAATCATGGTTTCTTTTTACAAAAAGTACAAGTTTTTAAGAAAATAAAACTGCCTAAGGCTGTACAATGTGCTAATACTACTAGCAAAAGAAAACTAAGCAAAAACATCTAAATCAGTGCCATACATCTCAAGATCGAGAGGCCCTCTTCGTCCTCTTCCTTGGCGGAGTGGACTCTGTAGCACTGTCTCTGTCGGCACCACTGTCCGAATCTGAGCCGAAGCCTGAACTAGAGCTGCCTCTGCTCCTGTCCTCGGAGCCCTCCTCAGCATCGTCGCCACCCTTACAACCCGAGCCGGTGCCATCGTCGCCACCCTTAGAACCCGAGCAGGTGCCGTCGTCGCCACCCTTAGATGACTCTAACTGGGGACTCGCTGCCTCCTTGTCCTCACTGGTCTCGTCATCGTGCATGGCAGGCTCACAGCGTCTCCCTCGGCCATGTGCCGAAGCCTCTCTATCTCTCCCTGCTGCTGGAGGGGGTACTGATGGCCCTGCCTCTGTCGCCGCCGATCCAGTCTGCAGAGGTGTGACCTGAAAAGGTAGTTTGAATATATCAGCCAGAGTATGTGTATCAGATGCAAGTATGGTGTGCAAAGTGAGTACATGGAAAAGTCAGATACAGTATGAGAATGTAGTGTGTCAGATGCGATCTATATATGCAGTGTATCAGTGCAATATGGGAAATGCCCAGTTGAAATGTCATTTTCAGTATATCAGCAAAAATATGATAACCGAAATGCAGGAAAATTGAAAAATTACCTGAATGCCGTAGGAGCTAAGCATCATCTCTGTCCTCAAGATCATGCCCTCGAACGAGGCCAACATCTCAAGTAACCACTCAGTGTACTCTGGAGGGTTGCAAATGCAAGTTGAAATGATCAGTGAATGAGTGAATGTCTGAGTATCTGAGTGAGAATGAAAAATGAAAGTTGTAAAGTATACCGGTGGTGAGTCAGGTGTCCTGACATATCAGTGACCAGGCAATGTGGGCTCGATCGAAATCTGATAAGGCACTCCGTCATACCGCCAACCTGTCAGGTCAGTCGGTAGATTTGGTCATCTAACACTCTGCCTGGCAGGAGGCATCCCTCTAGCACCATCCCTCGGTGCCCAGGCCCTGCTCGTTGAAGGAGCATCTGCTGCCCGAGCCCTGCTCGACGAAAGAGCGTCTGCTGCTCTCCCCATGTGAGTACTAGCACCTGTCAGAGGAGGCATGAGGTATGTCTGGAGATAAGTCGTATAGTCCCATCCCCGATGTACCGATCTGCATCTGCGCCTCGCATGAAGTCAGTAATCCCTTGAGGGGAGAGGCTCTTTGTGGCTCGCGTAGAAGGGGGAGGCGGCAAGGGAACCGACTGCAATGGCAGACCCAATGTCTGGCGCATGAAGCACTCGTCTAGAAACCAGGTGCGGCCTGCCGGTCCCTCAAATAAGATCCGATATCGAGAAGCGCCCCAGACTCCGACAAATTGGAATCTGGCCCCTCTGGCATCGACGCCCAAGGTTGCCACATGATCTACAAACAACAAGTGCATAGACCAAATAAGTTTCCTTTAGATATGTAAAGTGAATTGAAGCTGAAAGCATAAAGAATTGTGAATTTTGAGTTACCTCGGTCACCATCATGGTGTTAAAATACTGACGAAGATATGAGATGGCCTCTCGGGACCTCGGTTGGCATCGACCATCATATTGATACGAGTATGGCACCTCAAAAGGCATCACGACCTCTAGCTCAGGAGAAAGCACCGGGAAATAGGCGTATACCCACAGCTGTGTAAAAGCAAGGGGGCGGTAGTGAGAATACAGAATACAGAAAATGCAGAAAGCAAAGTGTTCAGTACGGTGTATAGAAAATACAAGTGCAGAGCAGAGATTAGACTTTGTGTGTGTAGTGTGCAGTGTATAGAAAGTGCAAGGCAAAAAGCATGGCAGAAAATGTAAAGCTGAAAAGTAAAGCATACCTCCCAGGCTCTCCGATAGCCGCCCACTCTGTTCCTGCTCCTGCGGGAGGTAGAACTCATGTAGCAGTAGAGGGTAGCGAGGCCGGCGCCGCCCCAATCATAGTGCCGAACCTGGGACAAGTCTACTAAGGCACTCAAAAGATACAGCCTGACTGTGTTCGACCTGTTAGCGAACAAGGTAGTGCCGAAGAGGAACATCAAGAAACCTCAGGCGTACTGCTCAGTCCCTCTGCAGTCACTGGGTCTATCCCTCTGAAGTGGTCTGCGAACCAGGTATATCGGACCAAACCTCCTCGGAAGATAGGCGGGTGTGCTTCCAATAAATAGATCCAAGGGGCCTCCCACTCACCCATGTCGGAGTCATATGGGATCGACCGGCCTCCCACCTCAAGGCCCGTCAACATGGCGAAATCATATGGGGTCATCGTCATGTCCCCGATGATAGAGAAATAGAAGGAGTTGGTGGTGTCTCACCATCCCTCTACCAGTGCGCCCAAAAGGGTCTTGCTTGCCATGAGGCACGACAGCCCCATGCAAAACAAACCAAAACCTGCCTCATCAATGATCTGCCGAACACCGTTGGGGAGGTCCATATACCACTCCCTAGCTCCGGTGGACCCATATCCCCGGGTGAAGTGAGAGTCTACTTGTGAGCAGAGATGCAGTGTGTGAATGTGTTCAGAATGAGTAGAGATGCAATGTATGAATGTGTTCAGAATGAGCAGAGATGCAGTTTGTGAATGTGTTCAGAATGAGCAGAGATGCAGTGTGTGAATGTGTTCAGAATGAGTAGATGAAATAGAGTTCAAAAGTGCGATCTATGCAAGAAATATAAAGTACATCGCAGAAAATACAAGAGTATAGTGTGTACCTCAGAGGCATTGTGAGACAGATGAGACTTTGGCTCTCGTAGCAGAAGATCTGCTGGTGCCCGTCGAGCAAATCCACTAAAGTGACGGAGTGTACTAGGTGGTAGTATATGTGCCTTGGGGTGGTACCTCTTTGGGTCGAAAGGCCGGACTCTGGGCGGCAATGGTATGTGCTCGGGCTCTCCCTTCATCCCTGAGAACCCCCACCATGTGGAATGTCATCTGCCATCTAGAAAGAAGGTGAAAAAGTAGGCAAAAATGAGCGAAATGGGCGGAAAATGCCAAAAGTCAACAAAAGTCAACTCTCGGAGAGAGAAAATGGGAGAAAAAGTTAAAGCCTGGGAAAAGGCGTCAAACTCAAGACAAACTTGAGGGGAACAAACCTCAAGAGGTGAAAATGGAGAAAAAAGCTCCAAAAACAAATTTTGATCGGTTCAAAACGAAGGAAACCAAAAGGTTTTAGCAAATCAACTTCGCGTGGGGCGTTGGAAAACGCGTGTAAAGCACGGATCTAAGAGGAAAAGGTGTTTAGGAAGGAAGAACAAGAGATTTCGGCACTGTGGGTGTGAGGAAATGTGTTTTGGGGATGTGTTTTTAAAGTTCTCCATGTAAAAGGACCGAACTGCCCTGGTTTTCCCTAAACTGGCTGGCCGACTAGTTTTTGTGGCCGACCGGCCACTTTAGTGGTCGTTGACCTTCTCTGGTGGCCGGTGGACCTCCAGTGTTATCCTTGGATGTTTTTCTATTGCTTTGTGCCCTCCTTCCTCAAGAAAATGCAAGGAAAGTGCATTTTCAAGCCTAAATGGTCTCCATGGAAGCCCCGGACCATGTCTTCGGTGTGTGATACTCCACACGAATGAATTGTATCCTTTTTTAGGTTGTTGCCACTCTTCCGAGAGGTAAATCAAAGGTTTCTATTTAATCCACTGCCGCATTGAATAGGCATTGTTTTTATAATTGCATTGAAAATGCATCACTCACAGGTTTGCATAGAATATGCATATTGCATTGTATTGCATTGAATATGCTCTTCTCCTTGCATAGAATATGCATCTCGATGTTTGCATAGAACATGCATTCCTCACACTTGCATAGAATATGCACTTCTCGCATTCGCATAGAACGTGCATTTGGTATTTAGCATAGAACATTCTGTTGATCTTGCATAGAATATGCATTTGTATTGCATTGTACCTGTTAAGTTTCCTTCTTATGCAGGCATGATATTGTATGTGCAGTTCATTCAGAAGAACTCTAGGTAAGATTATTCCTGTCCTTTGAACACCTTGTTTTGGTTAGAAGTACTCGGGTACGCCCGATACTTATACCACCCCGTTGGTTAGAAACACTTAGGACGTATGCCCAATGTTTATACCACCCTTCTGGTTAGAAGCGTTTGGGATGTGTGTCTGACGCTTATACCACCCTGTTGGTTAGAAACACTTGGGACGTGTGCCCGATGTTTATACTCCCCTTTTTGGTTAGATGCGTTTGGGATGTATGTCTGACGCTTATACTGTACTTTGGTTAGAAGTATTGGGTCGTGTACCTGATGTTTATACCACCCCTTTGGTTAGAAGCGTTTGGGATGTGTGTCCGACGCTTATACCGTACTTTGGTTAGAAGCATTGGGTCGTGTTCCCGATGTTCATACCGCCCTTCCCGTTAGAAGCGTTTGGGATGTGTGTCCGACGCTTATGCTACTTTGTTTTGGTTAGAAACATTGGGACGTGCCCCGATGTTTATACCACCCTTTGGTGTTTACACCGCTCCCTTTTCCCTCTCGCGCATTGCGCGTTAGGATGCTTTGGTTAAATGCATCCAGACGGATTCCGATGCTTATACTACTCTTTGCTTTGATTGCATAATAGTTGGACATGTTTCACTTGTTATCATTACTTTTTTCCTCGTGTGGGCCACGCGTTGGGATCTTGTTCGCCGCATCGGGTGCGCCCGACGGTTGTTGTTCTTTATCTTTCCTGCGTGAGGTGCAGTTGAGATTGCATAATTTTCTTACATCTTTTCTACATGAAATGTGGTTTGGTTCATGTTAACTTGCTTATGTATGAGTTTGCTGTAGCATTTCTTTGCCTAACATTTGCATCTAGATGTTTTATTACAGCCCTCATTGCATGATCATAAGTTATGTTCTGCATTGTGCATGTCATTTGCATCTTGCCCCAGAACTACGCTGGTTTGATTCCTTGCAAAGGGATACGTAGGCTGCCTGCGGGCGTAACCATTCTTTGTTTCGCTTGCTTGTTTGTCTATGTCTTCGACCTTGTCAAAAATGGGTTGTCTCTGGGCTTTGACATTCACTCCCATCATTTCATGACTTTTGAGTTCTGTCAAAGAGGGGGCAACTGTAGACACCCCATTTTTGACCGACCTCAAGACTTTGACGTCATCATTTGTGCACTTGATGATTGCGCATGTTTGTGCTTGTTTTGAGCCTTTAAAACCTCCTTGTTTTGTGCTTGTTTTTGGACCAGACCTTGGTGCCTCTTGCCTGGAGGGGGCACTTGACGGCCACTTGTTCCCCTCACCAGCCACTTGAAGTGGACGGCCAGCTAGAGGAGGTGGCTAGCCGGCCACCTGAAGTGGCTGGCCGGCCATCTGAAGTGGCCGACGGCCATTTTTCACCTTTTTCAGATATTTTCTGTGCCAGCTGTTGATCACTGAATGCCATCTCCATACACGTGTATGGAGGGATGCAAACAAGCTTGTAGCTTGTTTTTCTATATAAGGGCAGGTCTCTTCCCCATTTTTGAGGTTACAAAATTTTTAGAGCAAAATTTCTACCTCTCTCTAGAACTCTCTCTTTTCCTATTTTGTGCTTGAAAGTGAGATTTCTCTACACATTTGCACTAAGACCCTTAGCCAAACACCTTCATCTTGGAGCTGAGGTTCTTAGAGGTCTTGTTTGAGCTCTCAAGCTGGTTTTAGCTCAGAAAAGTGGCTGTTTGTTGCTGTGCATCAAAGGTATAAAGCTTACCCCTTTTAAGCTTATTTTTGTACACTTGTTTGGCCACCTTTACATGCTGTTTTTGGCCTACTTTTCAACTACAAAACCTTTGTTTTTAAGGTTTAAAAATGATTGTTTAAGGCCTTTTTGGAGTTAGGGGTGGTCCACCCTCTTTTGCAGCTTGTTTGCTAAGTGTTGTGCCATCTTTTAAAGCTTTTAAAACAACTCTTTTTTGGCCTTTTAACCACTGAATTCTAGGGGAATTTCAATGGCAAAAACTTGGTTTTGAGGTCTAAAATGGGAGGGGGTAGCCTCCCCTCCTTGTGTCTTCTTTGCAAGTATTGATAGCCTAACATGTGAGCATGTATTTCTACCTTTTTGTAGCTGAACTCAAGCTTGTTTGAGGCTCTATTTTGGCATGTTTCAACTCTATTTTTGGTTGGTTGGAGCACTTGTTGCTTGCTTCTTGCACTTGTAGTGTAATTATGCTTACTAGCTTAACATGCCTAATGAGTTAGCCCATCATTCTAGCTTGTGTTAGTTTAACTCCAGCACATTTTTGGTACTGATTTACCATGCTTTAACTCTGTTTTGAGTGGTCTTGGTCATATGAGCCATGTTTTGTATAGCTATAGTGCAAATGCCTTCACCAGCTTAGTGTTTTAAGGCCTCAAACATGTCTTGCATGAGATGGTTGCATGTTATAACATCATTTTACATGTGATTTCAGTGCATATAGCTCTGTCACACTCTCACTTATCTCACTCTTTCATTGCTTTTGAGAGTTGTGTTTTGAGCCTTGCTTGCGAGCTAACAAATGAGCATGTTTTTCTTGCCTTCTACGCTTCAGTACTAGCATGATTTAGCCACCGTTTTGGCATGTTTTAGCTCTGTCCAGAGCTGGTTTGGTCATTTGAGCTTGATATTGCATGCCTCTAGTGTAATGTTCTTCACTAGTTTAATGCTTTTGGCTCTTAACATGTTATGCATGTGTGGCTTGCATGTTGTTGTATTATTTTTCATGCCATTTTGGCACTGAAATATCTCCAACCTCCCTCATTTCTTCACTTTTAATTTTCTTTGAGGGTTGGTTAGCCTTAGGGCTGTGTTTAAGCTTGAGATAGAGCTTGTGCTCAATGGGGTTAAGCTTTGAGGGGTTCTGAAATTTTGGAAGCAAAATTTTACTCTCTCTCTCTCTCTCTCTCTCTCTCTCTCTCTCTCTCTCTCTCTCTCCCTCTCCATATATATATATATTGTGCTTGAAAGTGAGCTTTCTTTGCATTTTTACACACA
The DNA here is from genome assembly GCA_036172215.1 of Camellia granthamiana. NCBI lineage: Eukaryota > Viridiplantae > Streptophyta > Magnoliopsida > Ericales > Theaceae > Camellia > Camellia granthamiana. The sequence goes on along the minus strand of CM069906.1, from coordinate 21,713,433 downwards.
ACCTCTTAGCCAACTTAGACTACCTTGTTGCTGAGGTGCTTGAAGGTCTTGTTTAGGCTTTTGAAGGCTAGTTTTGGCTCAGAAGTTGCCTGTTTGCTGCTGTGCTTCAAGGGTAAGGCATTTACCCCTTTTAAGCTTGTTTTTTGTACACTAGTTTGGGCCACCTTTGCATGCTGTTTTGGCCTAGTTGTCAGCTACAAAAATCTCTATTTTTAAGTGTTAAAAATAGTGGTTTAAGTCCTTCTTGGAGTTAGGGGTGGTCCACCCTCCTTTATTGCTTATTTGCCAAGCTTTGTGCCATCTTTTAAAGCCTTTGAAACAATTCTTTTTTGGCCTTTTAACCACTGAATTCCAGGGGAATTTTAGTGGTAGAAAGTTGGTTTTGAAGTCCCAAATAGGAGGGGGTGGCCTCCCCTCCTTGTGTTTTGTTTGCATGTGTTGATGGCCTAATAAGTGAGCTTGTATTTCTACGTTTTTGAAGCTTAGTTCAAGCATGTTTTTGGCCTTATTTTAACATGTTATAACTTTGATTTTGGCTGGTTGGAGCACCTCTTGTTTGCCTCTCACACTTGTAGTGTAACCATGCTTACTAGCTTAACATGCTTAATGAGTTAGCCTATCATTTTAGCTTGTGTTAGCTCCATCTCAGCATGCTTTTGCTCATGTTTTGTCATGCTTTAACTCTGTTTTGAGTGGTCTTAAGCATATGAGGCTTGCTTTGTATAGCTATAGTGTAAATAACCTTGATTAGCTTTGAGCTTCAAGGTCTTTAACATGCTTTGCTTGAGTGGTTTGCATGTCATAGCATCATTTCACACATGATTTTAGTGCATGTAACCTTGTCACACCCTCACATACTTCACTTTTTCATTGCTTTTGAGGGTTGTGTACTGTGCCTTGCTTATGAGCTAACATGTGTGAATGTTCTCCTAGTCTTTTGAGCTTCTATCTCAGCATGTTTAGACCATTATTTTGGCATGTTTAAGCTCTGTCCAGAGCTGCTTTGGTTGTTTGAGCTTGATAATGCATACCTCTAGTGTTTTGTCCTTCACTAGTTTCCATGTTTTTGGCCTTTAACATGTTGTGCATGTGTTGTTTGCATGTTGTTGTATTGTTTTTCATGCCACTTTAGCACTGAAATATATGCCATCTTCCACATTTCTTCACTTTTGATTTGTTTTGGGGGTTGGTTTACCTTGTGATTGTGCTTAAGCTTAATAGAGTTTGTGCTCAAATGGCTTTAACCCTCTTATGAGGATTCCTCCTAGCCAAAGGCATGATCTCTCTCATGCCTTAAGCCATTTTTTTGGTTAATCCTCTCTCTCATTAGAGGACTTTCACATTGGACAAATCAAGTAAAGAATGGTTTGGTAATGTAAAATGAGTGAACAAGAAATGGACCAAGTAAAACATGGATAAGATAACCATGTGTATTGCATTGCATGTGTTTGGATCGGACGTTAATCCAAACACGAGAAATGTGGGGCGTTTCATACTTAAAGTGATGAAACGTGTCACATTTCTTGGTCGCCAACTCCCATGATCATGCATGATAGGGTGCGGGCTCTTTGTGTATTGTTTGTGCATTCACTAAGCTTGTACAAGCTTGGTTTTCGGGCCATCATGCATTGAGATGCTTGATTGGTGGCTTGAAAGTTGAGTGCCTCACTCCATTGAGCTTGACAAATGATAAGGAGTATGGCAGTACACACATTTCCTTACAAATACATTGTTGTGCCTCTGTTGTTCTTTGTTACAGCAAAACCAGAAGTTTGGAAAAAACAGGTGGCCGACCGGCCACTTTCACTAGCCGGCCGGTCAGTTAAGGTGGCCGGTGTAGACACCCCATTTTTGATCGACCTTAAGACTCAGACGTCACCGATTGAGCGCTTGGTGATGTTGCATATTGTGCTCGTTCTGAGGTTGCGGAGTCTCGGCTGCGAGCCTTGCCTCCGGACTTCCGGACTCTTTTGTGCCTTGCCTCGGTTTGTGAACCTGACCCCGTTTTCTTTGTTTTCTCTTCCCGAAGGGAGGGAGAGGTCCTGTAGACCATCTCATAGCGGCCGTAGGCTACGTTTCGTGGTCGTAGGCCATTTTTCCCGTTTGAAGCCCGGTTCCCGGTTTTCGGAGCCGTCGGCCGTGTGCCTCAGTTTGGGATCGCTTAACCATCTTCGTTTGCTCCGGTTTTTGCCATGCACCTTATTTCCTTCCTTTTGAGGGACACTGTGGCCCGAGAGACCAACTTCGTGGTCGAACGCCACCTCCGGTGCTTAATAGTCAGTTTTCGGGCCCCCGGACTGCGCGTTTTGGCCCCCGAACCTTCGTTTTGCATCGGTTTGGGTTCATTTTTGGCGGAGACCTTATTTTCATTGTTAGAAAGGTTGTAGGAGAGTGGGAGGCCAGCAATTTTTCTGAAAAAATAGCTTTTTTTGGTCAAAAGTGATTCAGCATGAATCTGGGAAGGAGGAAAACATCTGCGCGGCTTCACCGAAACGGGCATAACTCTTTGCACAGGAGGAATTAAGATATGAGGCCACCACCGTTGGAAAGCTTACTTCTGGGGCTTCATTTTTCACTCAAGAATCTCCTGGAGCCAAGTCTGGGTGGAGGAGATATGGTTGGTTGAAATCCATTTGGACCGAATCTGCGCGGCTTCACCAAAACAGGCATAACTTTTTGCACAGGAGGAATTTTGATGCAAGGTTTGCTGCATTGGAAAGCTAACTTCTGGGGCTTCATCCTAGGGGTGGCTGACCACCTTGACCCTTTTGACCTAGTCGGCCGGCCACCTGAACTGGTCGGCCGGCCACCTTGCCGGGCCGGCCGGCCACCTGAACCTTTTGAACCTGGTCGGCCATTTTTTGCCCTCCTGAGTGTGTTCCAGCTGTGCCAGGTATTCTGCACTTGACCCCCTGTCCGAGGGTCTGCCCCTTTTGGGGGAAATTTGAATTGGTTTTTCCCCCCCTTTCCTTTGCTTCTCTCCCTCTATAAAGCCAGCACCTAAGCTTCATTTTCAGGGGTTAGACATATTTGCTAAGGCATACACCCATCTCCCTCCATAGCTCTCTCTTCCAAACTCTAAAGTCCATTATCCTTGGCCATTTCCACTACAACCCATAGCACCACACCACCATCACGCATTCCAGCCCCTTGGAAGTCATTTGCAGAGGTTGAAAGCTCATTTCCTTGGACCACAGGCTGCTGGAAAGTTAGGCTACAAGGGTAAGCTCCTATTCTTCCCATTTTTGCACTATGTTGTTCTATATCTTAGCCCCTTTTGCTTACATTTTTGGGCTCTGACCCGAACTAGAAAAAGCCTTTTTTTGAGCTCATCTTCATGTTTGATTGAGGACTTTTCTCTGTTTGAGGTCTTCTACCCACCCCTTACGCTTTATCCCTCTTTTGGCCCTTATCTTGCATGATATATTAGCCTTATTTGTGAGCATTTTTGGGCTTCGAACCAAACTGTAAAGTACCCTTATTTTGAGCCCCTCTTCAACTTTGTTGAAGGGCTCTTTGCTGTTTGAGGCTATTTACTGCCTCTTGCCCTCTATCTCTCTTTTAGGGCTATTTTGGCATCATGTTTTAGCCTTATTTGTAGACATTTTAGAGGTTTTCCATAGACTATAAAGTGTCTTTTTTTGAGCCCCTCTTCAACTTTGTTGAAGGGCTCTTTGCTGGTTGAGGCCTTTTGCTGCCCTGTTTGTTCAATCTCTCTTTTAGGGCTGTTTTTGCATGGTACATTAGCCTTATTTTTAAGCCCTTTTGGACCTCAACCTAAACTTAAAAAAGTCTTGTTTTGACATCATCTCCATGTTTGCTTAAGTTCCCATTGCTGTTTGGGGTCATCTTCCCCTATGCATGCTTCATTCCTCCATGATTAAGGCTGTGCATTAGAGCACTTGCATTGGCCATGGTTTGGCCTCTTAGCCACTGAAATCCAGTGGATTTTCAGTGGCCTTGATGTGTCTTTGAGCTCCAAAATCATAGAGGGGTGACCCTCTCACCCCTCATTCTCTTTACTAGCATGTTAGGCCTTCCAAAGGGATCCTATTTTGCATGCATTGAAGTCACTTTCCAGGCCTCATTCTGAGTGTTTTGAGGTCTGCCTCGGCTCTGCCTGAGGCCCCTTTGGCCATATTTTATGTCTATGTTGCATGTGTAGAGAAATCCCATTCAAGGCCTTTCAAAGAGGCCTTTCTTTGCATGTTTCCGAGACTGATTTCAGGGTCAATTTGGTGAGTTTTAGGGCTATCATATTTGATTTTCAGAGTTAATTTGGCTATGCTAAGTGTCCTTGATGCATGTGCTTAATACCCCCTTTGTATGCCCTCTAAAAGAACCCATCATTTGTGCATGTGTTGGCTGTATTTCAGAGGTTATTTGGGCATGTTTTGGCATGTTTTATTCACTAATTTTTGCTGGTTTGATGAGTTCTCACCTGCTTCATATACATGCCATGTAAACCGTGTTTGCTAGTTAAAGTTGCATGCTATTTTAGTCCATCTTGCTAGCATCTTTTGGCCATGCTTTGAACTAGAAATGTTCATCTTTTGGGACTGCCTTGGTTCTGTCTTCATGCTTCATGATCGAATAATGCATGCTTTGTATAGCTATAGGTCAATGCATGTGCCTAGTTTTGTGTTTCGGGACCATTCCATGCATCGGGTGCCATGTTTCCATGTTTCGGGATCATTTTGCATCACATTTCAGTGCTGGAAATTACATGCATATATGCCATGTTTCATGCCTTGCCATGCCTTGTTAGAGTGGCCTTTGTGCCTTAAGATCGGTCCTCGGTTTGCGTGCATGTGTGCGCGCATCTCGAGTGTCCCATTTTCATCTCATGGCCACTAATGTGAGTGTGGCTGAGGTCCACTCATGTTGGTGTAAGTCCATCGTGCATTGTGTATGCCATCTCAATTCATAGCATTGTGTATGCTAGATTGTATGTTAGAGCATCGTGTATGCCTTGTTACATCGTGCATTGTGTATGCCATTTCATAGCATTGCGTATGCTAGGTTGCATGTTAGGATTGCATTCATGCATGTCATGCATATTGCATTGTGCTTGGGATAAGAGTTAGCCCAAGCACGGGAAACGAGGGACGTTTCGTACTCCGAGTGACGGAACGTGTCTCAATTCCCAGTCGCCGACACTCCGGATCAACCATGATGGAGTCTCGGTCTTGTTATGTTTCTATGTGCATTCATTTCATATTAAGTCGTGCAATTCGACTCCTCGGCCATCATGCATCGGGATGCGTGATTGGTGGCACGAGGATCGAGGCAAGCATACATATGTGAAAATACATTGGCATGCCCCTTTCTTGCTCTCTGTTGCAGCAAATCAGAAACCGGCAGTCTTTTGGAGCTTCGTGCAATATTCCGGGCTTAATTGTAAACAGAGGCTAATTGGGGCATCACAATGGATTTCCGCGCAAGGTAACTCAAGCATGCATCATTCATCATTTGGAATAGAGCTGAGGCGGTCCATGGATTTGCGTGCAATTTATTTTCATTCCTTAGTTAATTTGTTAATTAATTAGGGTTTTGTATTTATTCAGACTGTACTATTTATTCGGACCCGTCGAGCGAGGGCACAATTGTAATAAGTATGCATGCGTGTGATGTATGTCTTCCAACCCCACGTCTTTCTCCCTTTTATTTACTAGCTTATGATGGTTAGATTAGGGCATGTTTTAATTAGCATACAGTATGATAGCATGTTTGCATCCATTCATCTGTCTTGCATGCACCTCCCTCGGCGCATCGTAACTCACTGCATTGTATTTCAATTCTGAGTTGAATACTTGTTAGTTGTAGCATTCCACATGCCATCTCTAGAATAGCCGAGCCTGCTATAGTTGCATTTTTGCATGTGTTGCATTAGGCATCTCTGTATAGTTAGGATCATGCATGGATTTCTAACATAGCTTCTGTTTTGGCTTTTAGTACTCGGTAAGTTTTTATGCTTTAGCATCCTTGCATGCGTGTGAGTGACTACCATGATAGCATGCTTACCATGAGGCTATATGCTTATGTGATATAACTGCCTGAGTGCCTGTGGGTGAAGGTTGTGTTATTTGGATTGGAACAAATCATCGATTGTAAGTTTTAAGCCCACTAGATAGTGACAAAATCATGTTTTCTAAGCCCACCCGAGGGTGGCAAATTCACGTCTTAGCCTACTTGCGAGTAGCACCATCAAACCATTTTTCAAAACAAACATGAAATGTTTTGTTCCAATTAAGGGACCCAGTCTATACTTGTATGCTGTGCGCATCACATAGTAAATCTAGGCTAATAACCGGAATAAGAGCACACAATGTTTTCAAAACTAGATATCATGGTTAGTAGAGGCCGACCTTTTGATCGGGCGAGTGGGGGTGCTCACGAAGTTACCTTCCCCAATCGTACCCAAGTTCCCGAGCCGAGGCAACTTTGGTGATGACGGACACGTGGCCTTAGGCAATGAGTCAGGGTTTCCTAAATTTCCCCAAAAATAAAATATTTAGGTGGCGACTCTATATCTGGCAAAGCAGTCCATGTTTGGCGCTTCTTTCAAAAATCTGTTTTCTCAAAACGATTTGCCGGATTTGGACTCTTTGGTTCAGATTGAGAACCGTGACAATTTGAGTCCGAACTGTAGTGAGCCCAAAATGAACAGAACGGGACTCATCCTCCCGGGGCGTTCGGGGACGTCTACAGCCGGCAGCCACTTTTTGTGGCCGACAGGCCACCAGTCCATTTTTGTGTAGAAATCATTTTGTGTTGGAGCAGAGGCAGTCTGGAATATTGGTTTAGTGTTCAGAGATCAAGGAAAGTGCAAACAGAGGCAACCGATAGCAGGGCGATCGATTTTCGAGTGGAAGCCAACCGAGCATGCATGTCTCCCTCACCCGCGAGGCCACTTTACTTGCTTTAGTTAGTTATTTGTAGCTAGTTATTTGATTCGAGTATTATACTTAATTAGTTTGTACAACTAGTTATTCAATTTCAATTCGGTTTGTAATTAATTAGTTAGTATAGTTAATTAGTTGGTTTGTAATAATTAGCTTAGCTTAGTGTAGCTTAGCTTATTCATTCGAAGCCTCCTTCGAGAGGGCGCAATGTTGTAATAAGGGTGCATGTGTGTGCATGTCTTCCAACCCCATTTCTTTCTCCCTTTTATTTAACCGCTTTCGATGGTTAGATTAGGGCACGTTTTGATTAGCATACCTTATGCTTGCAAGTTTGCATCATTCATTTGTCTTGCATGCACCGGGCTCGGCACATCATTCGAACTGCATTGTATTTCAATACACCTATTTGAATACGTGTATCAAATTGTTGCATTCATATGCCATCTTAGACAGCCGAGCCTATTAATTGCATTATTGCATGTGTTGCATTAGGCATTTTGTATAGTTAGGATCATGCATATTTCTAACTAGCTTTTGTTTTGGCTTGGAATACACTGTAAGTTTTACGCTTTAGCATACTTGCATGAGTGTGAGTGTTGCCATGATAGCATGCTTGCCATGAGACTATTTGCTTAAGTGATGAACTACATGAATGCCTGTGGATGAAGGCTTTATTGCTTGAATTGGAACAATTCATCAAATGTGAGTTTTAAGCCCACTTTTCGAAGTGGCAAATCATGTTTTAAGCCCATCACGTTTGATGGCAAATCTGTGCTTTAGCCCACTTGTGGGTGACATTTTCAAACAATTTTCAAAAACAAAACATGAGTTGAATTCGTTCCAATTCTTGCGATTTTAGTCTATACTTGTATGCTAAGCGCATCACGTAGTAAGTTAGCTAATAACCGGAATAAGAACACGTGTTTATAAAATAACATATCATGTTTAGTAGAGGCCGATCTTTGATCGGACGAGCGGGGGTGCTCATTTCAGGACCTTCCCCTCTCGTACCCAAGTTCCTGAGCCGAGGCAACTTTGGTGATGACGGACACGTGGCCTTCGGCACGAGTCAGGGTTTCCTAAATTTTCCAAAAATAAAATATTTAGGTGACGACTCTGTAATCGGTAAAGCAGTTCATGTTTGGCGTTTTTTTATTCAAAATTGATTTTTCAAAACCAATTGCCAGATTTGGACTCTTTGGTATTTATCAGTCTCACATTGCACTTTGTGAGATTAGATTCAGAACTGTGATAGGAGTCTGAACTATAGGATGACCAATTCGCCCCTTCTCCTAAAGGGGGGCGCGCGAAGAAATTCGGGTCTACACCCGCGAGGCCACTTTATTGCTTTATTAGCTAGTTGTAGCTACTTATTACATATGTTGTAATTAATTAGTTCAATCTGTTTTGTAATATTTTAATTAGCTTAGCATAGCTAGTTATTCAATTGTCTTGTAATAACTAGTTAACTAGAATAGTTAATTAGTTGATTTGTAATAATTAGCTTAGCTTAGCGTAGCTTAGCTTATTCATTCGGACCCTCCTTCGAGAGGGCGCAATGTTGTAATAAGTGTGCATGTGTGTGTGTATGTCTTCCAACCCCACGTCTTTCTCCCTTTTATTTATGCTCTTTCGATGGTTAGATTAGGCATCATTTTCAATTAGCATACCTTATGCTCACATGTTTGCATCATTCATTTGTATTGCATGCACCGGGCTTGGCGCATCATTCAAACTGCATCGTATTTCAATACTTATTTGAATACATGTTATCAAATTGTTGCATTCATATGCCATCTTAGATAGCCGAGCCTATTTAGTCACATTATTGCATGTGTTGCATTAGACATTTTACATAGTTAGGAAATCATGCATTTTTCTAACTAGTTTCTGTTTTGGCTTGGAGTACACTGTAAGTTTTACGCTTTAGCATACTTGCATGAGTGTGAGTCTTGCCATGATAGCATACTTGCCATGAAGCTATGTGCTTACTTGATAAACTGTACGAATGCCTGTGGATGAAGGCTTTATTACTTGAATTGGAACAATTCATCAAATGTGAGTTTTAAGCCCACTTTGCGAAGTGGCAAATCATGTTTTAAGCCCACTTGAGGGTGGCAAATCCGCGCTTTAGCCCACTTGAGGGTGGCATTTTCAAACCATTTTCAAAAACAAACATGAATTGTTTTGTTCTAATTCTTGCAATTTAGTTTATACTTGTATGTTGTGCGCATCACATAATAAAGTTAGCTAATAACCGGAATAAGAACACATGTGTTTATAAAACAGCATATCATGCTTAGTAGAGCCTGATCTTTGATCGGGCGAGCGGGGATGCTCATTTCAGGACCTTCCCCTCTCGTACCCAAGTTCCCGAGCCGAGGCAACTTTGGTGATGACGGACACGTGGCCTTTGGCACGAGTTAGGGTTTCCTAAATTTCCCCAAAATAAAATATTTAGGTGGCGACTCTGTAATCTGGCAAAGCAGTCCGGTTTTGGCATTATTTGATTCAAAATCTGATTTTCCAAAAATGATTTTCCGAATTGGACTCGTTGGTGTTTATCAGTCTCACATTGCACTTTGTGAGATCAGATTCAGAACCGTGACAGGAGTTCGAACTGTAGGATCAATTTGCGCCTTCTCCGAAAGGGGGGCCCGCGAAGAAAGTTGAGTCTACACACATGTGTTAGAAGATGCATGAACCTGTGCATACAGCTGGCACACAATATCACAAAATATCTGTTAGAAACATTCGCAAGGCTTCATTGATGGCTGGCAAAGCACATCAATGGCCGGCAGGCCAAAACCCATGGCTGGTAGCCTTCAAGGATGGCCGACAGGCCATCAACAACCTCATGCTGAAAAGACCTAAGCATGGTCCAAAGATGAGGCAAAATGGGTGTAGGGTTTGGAAAACTCAAACCTGTGGCGTTCTTCTGCAGACTTCAAGCGTTCGGTGAGCAATCAGACTCGCCATCGGATGTACCTGCAAAGAACATCCAAGTCTTAAAGGGCCGTAAAAAATGGGGCGTCTACACAAGGCAACTACTGGTCAATTATGGAGGAGGATTGTATTGGTTTTGTACGGCAATGCTACAAATGTCAAATTCATGCCAATCGTATGAATATTCCACCATCTAAACTCTACAACATGACTTTGCCATGGTCTTTCTCAGTCTGGGGAATCGACGTTGTCGGGGCTGTCTCGTCAAAAGGGTCGAATGGACATGAGTATATTTTGTTGGCGATTGATTACTTTACAAAGTGGGTGGAAGCTCAGTCCTATGTCGTGGTGAAAGCATCGCATGCGGCCAAATTTATCAGAAACAATATCATCTGCTGGTATGGAGTTCTGAACGAGATCATATCAGATAACGGCTCGCAGTTCAAGAAAGAGGTGATAGACTTGTTAGAGAAATACAATGTGGCTTTTCATAAGTCATCCACATGCAGGCCACAAACCAATGGAGTTGTTGAAGTTGCCAATAAGAATATTAAGAACATCTTGCAGAAGATGGTTGAGACCTACAGGGACTGGCTGGATAAACTACCATTCACACTCTGGGGCTATAGAACCTCAATCCGAACATCTATAGGGGCAACCCCCTATTCTCTCATCTATGGGATGAAGGCTATTCTGCCAATTGAAATTGAAGTGCCGTCACTGCGAGTTATTCACTGAGTGTTAGATAGCAGAGGCGGGCTGGTAACAGAGGAGATTTGAGGAGTTAATGTTGTTTGATGTGAGAAGGGTAAAGGCATTGTATCATGTTCAAGGCTACCAATATAGAATTGGCAGCGCTTTTAACAAGAAAGTTAAGTCCCAGAATCTCAAAGAGGGAGACATGGGGCTAAAAGACAACTGAGCTCCCATCCATGACCTTAGGGGCAAGTTCAGATCCAATTGGACAGGTCCTTACATTATCAAAGCTATTTGGTTGGGAGGAGTAGTTATTCTCATGGACTTAGATGGCCTGGAATTTTCACAGCCGATCAATATGGACAAGTTAAAGAAATACCACTCTTGAGGGGGCTCGCTAGGCCGAAAACCTAAAAAGGTGACCTAGGCAAAAATTAGAGCATGAAAAAGTAGAAATAAAGATAAACTGAGCTCGCAAGGTTAAAAACCCTAAAGGGCGACTTTGGCAAAAGTTAGAGTGCAAAAGGAGAGAGTTAATACTTGAGTGAACCTGAACCGAACTATGTAAGGCTTGATTCCCATCTTTGGGATATGTAGGCAACTTCATCCTAAAGTTCGACCGTAACTATCTCCAACTCAACTGTCCCGTCCATTTCCTGACTAGGTCATCTTTGTTCATTATCTGTCAGTTCGGTTATGATCTTCATTTTGGGAAGAAAAGCTAGTTACAATGCAGAGCAGTAGTGGTATTCAAGCAGGGACAGTTATGATTTGCCAATTTGAGGTTCTACATCTTGAGGATTTGATTCTGTGTGTGTCAGGCAGTGATCATTTTTGAAAATGGTTTCGGAAAGTTTTAATAAAAGTTGCTTTTGTTCAAAATTTTACTTTTTACAACTTAGATCATTTTTAGACCAAAAGGAAAAATTTTAGTGCTCACAACTTTAATTCCATTGATTTCAACATTAAGTACATTTTCCAACTCTCTGATACAAATTAAAGTTGCTTTTACATCGTAAAACTTGAAAAGAAAGGTCAAAGCAATAAACTAGGGGTATAGGGGAGTTAGGTGTTCCTACGTCCTTTGCTCTTGCTTGCAGAAGCTTTTGTAGCCAAAGCAGGCCCGACTGATGCCACATCCTTGAGCCAAGTCAAGCACTCGCCAGAAAGGGCATAACTGAAACTAGGGGTAGGGGTCAATAGCTCTCTCGTCCTCAGGCAGTGAGGTATCGAGCCAGGTGTGAAGCACGAGTCGGGAATGAAGCCGGATATTCTACCCCCTCCTCTGGGTAGGTTTGATCATGCTCGAACTGACGTCTGAACTGGAAGGGAAAGTAGAACACGCAGTGCGTGAAGCCAATCAATTGTACACCGGGCTGTCGAGTCATACTGTAACTCATTTCAGTCAGATTGACTCAGGGCCAATGCCAAGCTATGTCAGCTGCAAACCCGTTGCACATCTAGATGCACCACCATCCCTCATTGGGAAAGTCCACTAGTCGCTGATAGAAGAAATAAGCTCGAGCTGAATACTCAGGGCAAGGGTCCACCACTTTCAACTTATCCACGAGCCATAGCTGGGAAGGGATGACAAATAAGAGAGATTAAAGAATAGAGAGATGCGCGTGGAAAGAAAAGTAAATAAAGGGTTTTGAGAGAAAATAGAGCACGAGTGCCGAGTGATGTGCGAGGCATATATCAGAAAGGATGGGAAACAATACCTAAAGAAGTAGTGGACTCCTCGCAAATCTGGTGGTCTCTTGTCGATGAAAAGCATCTAAGCCCATCAGGGTCTCGGCCAGCGTCAAACCTATACAACTCTTACCTTCCTTCATAAATTGAGCCACTTCAATCAACTGAATGCTGGTTCCACCGTGACTAGGGGCAAGAAGGAAATGTGCAAGCATACATAAATAGAGGGCATGTTGCCGAAAACCTCACCAGAGAGGGTCACCTCTGTCACCCATGTCAGAAAACTGATGAATCAAGCTGGGTATATCTAGCTCTCCGTCATGGGCCAAAGATCGAGCTTCGTGCAAAGTGAGCCCACACATCCATCCCAAAGCCTGGCATGGCCAAAATGGGGCTGAGGCATGATTTCTTCATCACGCCAGGTTTCCATTAATGCTCAAAATTCTTCAAGAGTCAGGCTCATTTCCTGTGTTTCAAAGCAAAATACATGCATAATTGGGTCCCAACATCGTGCTGCAGCATGGAGGAATGAAAAGTAAAGTGGAGTGTGACTTAACGAAAAAAGTGCATTTATACCAAAACCTCAAAAATTTACCTTTTTCATGTTGTCTAAAGTGGCTATCCAATCCGTGAGCTTCTCGGCAAGAAATATCTCCATTTATGGAAGAAACAACAGTAAAAATGAGGTTCTAGTGAAGAATCACAAAGAAAGACCTTTTGTAGAATGTAGGGCTGTGAGTGGAGGCCAACTGTCAACTGTCTCATGGATTCATCACAAGTGGCTGGCAACCCACTTTTAGTGGCCGGCCGTCCACTTTTTCTGGCCTATTGTCCACTTGTGGGTCTGGCAGTTTTGGCAGTCTAGTTTTGTCTTGGTCTTTGTGTTTTGAGGTCTTGTTTTGAGTCTTTGGTTTTAGCAAGTGTGCATATCTGTGCTTGAGTTGTTTTTGCTTTGTTTATCGAGTTGTATGTTGTATTTTGGTCGTTGGTTGGCTCATTACCTAATTAAGAACATCGTGCCAATACAAGTTTTTATTTTTGGTTACAAATTCAACTCCATTTTCGTTCTGCAAATGTGGAGCTCGTGATGCGCAAAAATAATAACTATTTTCATAAAACTGCAGGGTTTTCCCCCGATCATAGTTTTTTTTACAAAAGAGAGTACAAGTTTTAAAAAACAAAAATAAAAGCCTATCTGAAGCTATACATGTGTTGAACTACCAAAATAAAAGAAACTAAGCAAAAAATACAAAAATCGGCGCCAATCATCTCAATCACGAGAGGCCCTCTTCATCCTCTTTTTTCACACCATGCCCCTAGTTCAGAAGGTTCTTCCCAAGTGCTTTCGACAATTACCTAGCTAAGACTGAGATTCATCATTCCAACCACCAGTGCTGGCATCACTGCTTCATCAAGCTTGAACTCGCCAAGATCGAGTAAACTTTCCGTCTTTTCAAAGATTTTGTTCATTTTGTTCAGATCGGAATCAAAGATTCAGGAATGAACACAATGGGTTTGGGCTCATTGGTGGGTATGCTGTGTTGGCTAGGATAATGGTTGGTTGGTGGCAAGCTGTGTATGGGTTTTATGTTATGGAATGACAATCTATTGCGGTCAGGGAGAGGGTTATTGACAGCTTTGGGATTTTCAAGTGGGGTGATGACCTTTTTGTCAATCAGGTCTTGAATTTCATGGCGAAGGCCAAAGCAACGGTAAGTGTGGTAACCGTATTGCTGATGAAATGTGCAATATTGGGTAGAGTCATGTTTAGGTGGGAGAGGATCAGGGAGAGGTCGAGGATTGAGTTGTTTGAGATACCCTTTCTCCATCAGTACCCTCAATGTGCAGGTTAGGCTCATATATAGTTGGGTGAATGTTCGTTTCGAGGAGGAGGAAGCACTAGGTTTAGAAACATTGGCAAATGGCTTGGCGAGTGTTGATCAGGTATTCATGGGCTTGGGATTCGAATTAGGATGGGTATTTCTGGTAAAACATCCATTTCCATTGTTTGCTCCCTGATTCAAAATGCTCTCATCCCGGGCGACAAAAGTGTAATCCACAGTCTCTGCAACAACTTCAAGCACTTGCTGCTTGTTCAACCCTTTGACCTTCAAAGTCTCAATAGCCCACCAGGGTTGTGCATAGGATCAATACTTGTGCTGACTTTGTTCTTGCCACTTGCATCTGCTTGGCCAAGGGATTGGGTGGCTATATCGAAGCGAGGCCCATTTGTTGTTGATCTGTCATCACCCAGACTTGAAATAGTTTCAGGTTGGCCCTTTTCAACAGCAGCTTACCCCAAGATTGAGGAGCTTTTTGATGGAATCGAAACCCCAAATGTTAAATCTGCCACCATTCCTTGAAGGTTTTCAATCATTCCTAACATCTCAACAGTAGTGGGTTCGGCCATTTGGCACTGTTGGCGTACTCGAACTGGATTGGGTGCATCCATCATGCACAAATCGGTACATTCTGGAATGAACACCTTAGGCTTGGGTAAATGGGTCGAGGTGATGTATATACTGGGGTTGAAGGTGGATGGCAATGTATGGATGAGGTTAAGGCGTGAATGAGATACTTGGTCATGGATGGGAAGTGGGTTGGTGGTAACATTGGGGTCTTGAGGTGGAGCTATCATCTGATTGTCGATAAGATTCTGAACCTCATGATAGAGGCGGTAGCAACGATCGGTGCCATGACCGTGTTGCTGATGATACACACAGTATTTGGTGGGATTATGTCTAGCAGGGAGTGGGTCAGGAAGTGGTTGGGGATTAAGGGTTTTGAGATACCCTCTTTCCATTAGGATATATAGAGTGGGGTGAAAGTTCTGCCTTGAGCTCAGGTTGGGCCGACTGTTTGTAGGCTTGTACTAGCAAATGGGTCGGCAATTTTAGGAGGGGCAACGGTGTTGATTTTGGTGGGTTTGGGAATAGTGCTACTGCCAACATTGGTACTCCCGAAAAACTCCCTCCTTATTGGTTCACTTGTTCTGGGAATAATCCTTCTGTTAAATGCACTCTCAATCTAAACCCCTAATTCATGCAATGTTTTGAAAGTGAATATTGGAGCTACTATTAACTTTTGCAACATATTAGGTTCAAGGTTCTGTACCACTATCCGCACTTGATCCCTCTCAGAAGGTTGATTTGTCATTTGTGCTGCCTTTGCTCTCCACCTTGCAACAAATTCCACAAAAGACTCTGCAGGATTCTAGTGGGTTTCTTCAAGCTCTTGAATGGTCATTTCAAGTTGGGTATTGTAAGAGTACTGATTGACAAACGTCTCAGCTAACTCTTCCTAATTCTGCTTCACTTTATCCTCCAACTTGGCATACCAAGTGGGTGCTATGCTCGACAGGGTTCTTCTATACAGAGAGAGTTTTTGAGGCTTAGTCAGAGCCATCGGTTTTAGGACATCCAAGAAAAGCCGGATATGTACCATAGGATCTCCAGACCCATCAAAACGATCAATGTATGGCATTTTGAATCGATCTAGGAGCCTTATGGCAGCCTCGGTGTACCCATCCTTAAGGTCGGGAATGGAGCTAATTCCCTATGCCTTTTTGAATTACTTCTCAAGGTTATCAATTTTTAACAAGGTCGGGTCGAGCTCATCAATATCAAGGGGATAAAGCCCCTCGTTAAGCTGCACCAGGGGTCTAAAAACTCGAGCTTGAGCCAACCTTTCTCAAGAATTTGGGCCGTGCAAATCTTTAGCTGGCAGAGGTGGGTCGAAGTTCGGCTGGGGGCTTGGGATTAGATGTACAGTAGCTGCCCCAGATGGGCGTTGCATTTCAGTATTGGTCCCATCTTGCATGGTAATTCCCTGGTTTAACGCCGCTGTCATGGCCACAACTTCTTCTGGACTCTGTGCCATCACGAGTTGTGACGACCGGGTCTTTTCTTCTCTTTTCTTTCCATGTCGCTCCATTCTCTTTTTATCTTGGTTGGGCTTGCAACGTCCGGAGATGGTTCTCTAGATTGGAGTTCTTGTTCTTGTTTGGTTCGGTGTCGATTTTGCTAGTTCCAGAGAGCCTGAGGGTCAGGTCCAGACTGGTCAGGGGTCGAACCAGAAAATTTTCAGGACTGGTTGGCTGGCCGCACGTGTGGGGTCCTAGGGACACACGTGCGGGAGAGGGCCGCATGTATGGGAGGTTGAGGCTGTACGTGTAGATTTCAGGGGAGGCTAGGCATGCACACCGAAATATATGCACGTGCGTGAGTGAGGTACTGGAGGTGCCGCACGTGCGGGAGTGATGGCCGCACGTGTGGGAGGGCACACTCCGCAGGTGCGGGGAAGGGTGCCGCACGTGCGGTCGACCTGGGTCCGAATTTCTGCATTTTTGTATCTTTTGGGGACGAGTTGTATATCATTTTAAGGCTACACTCTCTCACTCTAAAGGCCATTTTTGCTCTCCCTTCTCTCTAGAAAACTTCCTCAAACATTAAAACTCTTTGATTTTGCAAATCCCTTGGATCTAGATTCATCATCCTCATCATCTCTCCCTCTCAAGCTTTGGAGATCAAAAGCTAGGGCTTTCTTGGTGTAGGAGAAATTGAAGAATCCTCATCTTGGATCTTGGGTTTCCACTCATCTCTTCATCAAACTTTGAGGTAGGGTTTTCCTTTGAGTTATATATATATGTAAGTTTTAGATGATTTTTGTGAGTTCTTCTAGAAGTTTCAAAAATAGGTTTGGTGGCTCAAGAAATTGGTGGTTTTGGTAGAACAAACCTTATCATGTGTTCATTTAAAGATTTTCTTGAAATTTTGAACAACATGGGTTGAGATTAAAGCTTGTGATGAGATTTTGTAAAAGAGATGAACATTGTTAGGGTTTTGTGAGAAAAACCTAGAGATTTCGGGGTTTTGAGAATGGTGGGTAAATCAAGGGATTTCTTGAAACAAATGATAGGATGAGTGAGAATTTCTTAATTTTGTTATGACATGATAACTCTAGATGTGTGAATGTTGGAAACCTCACTTAGTTTTTCATTGGTAAAATACATATATATATATGTGTGTGTGTGTGTGTGTGTGTGTGATTACAAATTGTACGATGTTGGGTTCCATGAATATATGAATTGTAGTTTCATTGTTGTAGAAGGAGTTATGATAGCAATCTTGAACCATATTACGAAATAGCATCGAGAAAGGGAAAATGAGTAATGTAATGGTTCGGTAATGTTGTTGAAATAACTTGAAACTTGAGAAATTTCCTTGAGACATGGAAAAATGGTTGCATTTCATTTTCATTCAGTAGATAAGTTGCATCTTGAAATCGAGTTTGGAGAACATTCACATTGTGAAAGGGTTATATATACATATATACATCTATTGAAATGAGGACTAATGGAATTGTTAAAGGGGTAAATACGTTGGTAAGTCCGGATATGCGGTGTAGATGAGATTGATAAGTTGGCCTGAGTGTCCGGGGTGAAAGATCGAAAACATGCGCGGAGGAGCTACCACTTCCCTTCCGATTAGCAACCGGTAAAGTGGGGTATTGGTAGTGCTCGTTAAGACTACTTGCAAACACCAACCTAGGGATTACCTAAGTCGTATTTACCACCCCTGATGATTAAAATTGAATGTTTTGGAAAATTGATGAGATTGCATAAATGTGACTGAAAACATGATGATTTTCGAGAAAGGCATGGCATGTGTTAGATTTTAAAATGGCATTGCATGGCATCTGCATTTGCATTCGATATTGGGTATCTTACATAAATGTATATACTTTGTTAAGGATTTCTCTACTGGGCTTTATGCTCACCCCTATGGGATTTGGTGCAGGTAAAGAGGTAGTGAACCCGGCAAATTGAGGGCGGGGAATGTTTTGATGAAGAGTAGTTTACTCTTTTGTTTTGTTGTAATTTTTGCCGAGGGCTATTCTTGTACGGGTCCGAGAGACCACTTATGTGTAACCAGGCTTAAGCCTTGGAAGTTGTAGCTCGTAAGGGCATTTTATTTATTTTGAGATTATACATTTCACATGCTATAGATTCATGAGTTCTTCTTATCATTGAATATGTATCCGTATGTGAAACCTTTGTATAAAACCTTGGGGATTTTTGATGTAAAGGTTGGAGAATAGTTATTGGTAATTAATGAATGTATTTTGATGTATTAATTATGTTGGGTAAATTTCGGGGCGTTATAATTTGGTATCAGAGCTACCGGGTTTGAATACTTGGGGCTCGTGGGAAGTGGTTATTTTACCACAATGGGTTCATCTCACATGATTAGGAAATGTTTAGCTTCTGTGCTTATGTGAATAACATGCTTATGTGACTATGTGGGTATGGAATTGGACTTTAGGGATGTTATTTGCGCCTATTAAATTCCTTGAGGTCTTATTAGAAGGGTACCTGGTCAATACTCGTTCTATTAAGAATTCTTGGTTTTTCATGAGATGAATTTTATCACTAAAGGATAATTCGTATGTGTTTATGTGACTTAAGTGCTTATGTGGAGTGAATTGAATTATTTATGTATTAGAATATGTATGGTTGTCATAGTTTAACGTGTGAGGCAAGTTGCGAGTACATTTGGAATTATGTGCTAAGTTTGTTTATTTTGATTCTCAATTAGGATGTCAGGAAGGGTTCAGACTCGTGGTGGTAGAGGTGGAAGGCGTGGTAGGGGACGCCGAGGTGTGCATGAAGTACCGATCCAAGAGGTCCCGGTACAAGAAGAGGGTTTAGGCGAAGCTAACATGGCCAAGCAAGTAGGGCAAAGCGGGTCAAGCCGCAATGGGGGCCTCTAGACACCCCATTTTTGACCAACCTTAAGACTCAGACATCACCAATTGAGCGCTCGGTGATGTTGCATATTGTGCTCGTTCTGAGGTTGCAAAGTCTCGGTTGAGAGCCTTGCCTCCGGGCTTCGAAACCTTTTCGTGCCTTGCCTCGGTTTGCGAACTAGGTCCTGTTTTCTCTGTTTTCTCTTCCTGAAGGGAGGGAGAGGTCTCATAGACCATCTCTCAGTGGCCGTAGGCTACGTTTCATGGTCGTTGGCCATTTTCCCGTTTGGAGACCAGTCTTCGGTTTTCGGAGCCGTCGGCCGTGTGCCTCGGTTCGGGACCGCTTAACTACCTCCGTTTGCTCCAATTTTTTGCACACACCTTGTTTCCTCTCCTTAGAGGGACACTTTGGCCTGGGAGACCACCTTCGTGGTCGTACGCCACCTTCGGTGCTTAATAGTCAGTTTTAGGGGCCTTTGGCCGCGCGTTTTGACCCCCGAACCCTCGTTTTGCATCGTTGTGGGTTCATTTTTGGCATGGACCCTAGTTTCATTGTTAGGAAGGTGGTACTAGGGTGGGAGACCCCCTTTTCTTCTTGGAGACCACCTTTCCCCGGTCGGTCGGTTTTCTTGTCAGGTAGGTGGTCTTCCTCACTTTTGAACCACATTTCTGGTCTCCCATACCACCACTGAGTTGCTTTCACCTAGGAGACCACCAATCAGGGCTGCCGACCACCTAAATCCATTTGACCCTTTTGACCCTGGTCGGCTGACCACTTGAAATGGTCGGCCAGCTTCCTGCTTTTTGTCTCACTGAGTGTGAGCCAGCTGTGCCAGCTGGAAGCCTCAGAAGTGATTCTCCATACACGTGTATGGAGGATCTTTGAGCTTGGTTTTAAGCTTCCAAGAGAAGCTTTAGCCCCTCTCCTCTATAAAGGAAGTGGTCTTATTCCATTGCAAGGGTTCTGAAATTAGTCTAAGGCATACATACACTCTCCCTTTGTATCTCTCCCATTAGGCCTTGAAAGTGTAAGGTTCTTGGCCCCATTGCATTACACCTCCTAACCATCGTCCATCTAAACATCTTGGTGCTTATTTTTAGAGGTTGAGGAGCCACTTTCTTGGTCCAGAAGCTGCTGTTCTTCTTGGCTACAAAGGTAACTCTCTTATTCCCCTTTTAAGCATTGTTTTGCTTCACATCTTAGCTCCATTTGCAAGCATATTTAGGCTCTGTCATAAACTGAAAAAAGTCTTGTTTTGAGCTTCTAAACTTGTTTGTTTAAGACTATTTTTCTGTTGGGGGTCATCTACCCCCTTGCATGCTTCATTTCCTCTTGTTTTAGGCCATGCATTAGGGCCTTTGTTGTGAGCTTTGTTGGCCCTTTTGACCACTGAAATCCAGTAGATTTTTAGTGGTTATTATTTGTTTTTGAGCATCAAAATCAAAGAGGAGTGACCCTCTCACCCCTTGTCTTGTTTTCTAGCATTATTGGCCTTACAAAGGAGCCCATATTTTCACCCTTCTTGAGCATATTTCAGGCCATTATTTGTGAGTTTTATGACCTGCATGAACTCTGTCCAGAGTTTTTTTTGCCATGTTAGGTGTCTATCTTGCATGTGTAGAGTAATCATCTTCAAGGCCTTTCAAAGGAGCCTTCATTTGCATGCTTCCTAACCTCATTTCAGGCCCTTTTCAGCGAGTTTTAGGGCCCTCATAACCTCTATCTAGAGGTGGTTTTGCCATTTTGTATGTCCATTATACATGTGTAGAACAACCCTCTTATTGGCCTTTCAAAGGGACATATCTTTCTTGCATGCATTGACTGAGTTTCAGTGGGTTTTTGGTCATATTTTGGCATGTCATACTTCTATTTTTGGTTGATTTGGTGACCTCTCATGTGCTTCATATAGTTGTAGTGCAAATCATGGTTCACTAGCTTGTTTTGCATGATGTTTTGGCTGCCTTTCCTAGCATATTTTGGCCATGCCTTAAACTGATTTTGTTCATGTTTTGGACTGCCTTAGCTCTGTTTTTGGGTCTCATGGTCGAATGATGTTTATTTTGCATGCCTGTAGTTCAATATCCATGCTTAACTTTGAGTTATGAGGTCCATCGCATGCATATACTGAGGTGTTTTCATGTTTTGGGGCCATTGCACATCATATTTCAGAACTTATATGCATGCCATATTCCCATAATTTCCACTCTTTAAGTGCATTAGAGAGCCGGTCTTGTATGCCTCATTTACCGACCATTGCATGGGCTTCATTTGAATGCATTCCGAGCCGTCATTTTAGACCAATTTCCCACTATCTTGGACCTTCCTAGGGTCTGTTTCGGGTTAGTTTTTCTATTTATACATTGCTTTGTGTACCTCTAGTGTAACCTGCTTCACTAGTTTCGGTATTCGAGCCATCTTGTATGCATTGTGTGACATATTTGCATGATTCAAGACCATTGTACATTATGTTTTAGAGCTGGAAAATGTGTGTTTGCATGTCATACTTCATCCTTTGCCATGCTTAGTCAGAGTTGCATGTTGTGCCTTAGGATCGGTCCTTTGCACCCGTGCATGTTTGCATGTATTTCGGTTGTCTCATTTCCATCATATGGCCACTGATGTGAGTGTGGTTGAGGTCCACTCACATTGGTGTAAGTCCATCATGCATTTGTATATGCCATTTAGTTCATGTGCGCATGATAGTCTTCGTAAGTGTATTGTGTATGCCATGTTATGTCACGTGCATTGTGTATGCCATTTTAGCCCATAGCATTGCGTATGCTAGGTTGCATGTTGGTCGCATTGTGTATGCCATCTCATTGCTTTGTGTTTGGAGTAGGGTTTAGTCCAAACACGGGAAACGAGGGACGTTTCGTACTCCAAGTGACGAAACGTGCCTCGATTCTCGGTCGCCGACACTCTTGACTGTCCATGATAGAGTTGTTGGCTTTACTTGCTTATATGTGCATTCATTTCACATCGAGTCGTGCAATTCGACTTCTCGGCCATCATGCATCGGGATGCGTGATTGGTGGCACGAGGATCGAGGACTACACTCCCTTGAGCTTGTGCAAGGACGGGGAGAGTGGTCATGCACACATTTGTTGAAAATACATTGCCTTTTCTCTCTATTGCCTTTGTTGCAGAAAAACAAGAAACCAGAGGTGGAAACTGGTCGGCCGACTAGATTTTCTGGCAGGCCGACCACCCTCTTTGGTCTGCACTACAAAGGGTGGTCGGCAGGTGGTCTCCCATGCTAATAACTGGTCGGTGGCCTTCCCAAGGTGGAGTTTCAGCCTTATGGAGCTTTGTGCAAGTTTCTGAGATCAATTGCAAACAAAGGCAAGGCGAGGCGTCGCGATGGAATTTCCCGACAAGGTGACCCGAGTATGCATGCATTCTTCATCATTCGGAACAGAGCTGAGGCAGTCCATTGCACGTAGCATAGCATGCTAGTTTACTTTGCTTACCTAATTCATTTGTTAAGTAATTAGTATTGTGTAATAATTCGTTATTTATTTTGGTTGTGTAATATTCTTTCAGACCCTCCGAGAGAGGGCCAATTGTTGTAATAAGTATGCGTGTGTGTGATGTATGTCTTCCAACCCCACGTCTTTCTCCCTTTTATTTACCAGCTTATGATGGTTAATTTAGGGCATGTTTCAATTAGCATACTTATGGTAGCATGTTTGCATTCATTCATCTGTCTTGCATGCACCGGGCTCGGCGCATCATACTAACTGCATTGTGTTTCAATTCAGAGTTGAATACTTGTTAGTTGTAGCATTTCACATGCCATCTTTAGAATAGCCGAGCCTATTGTAGTTGCATTCCTGCATGTGTTGCATTAGGCATTTCAGCATAGTTAGGATCATGCATGGATTTCTAACACAGCTTCTGTTTTGGTTTGGAGTACTCGGTAAGTGTTTATGCTTTAGCATCCTTGCATGTGTGTGAGTGATTGCCATGATAGCATGCTTACCATGAGGCTATGTGTTTATATGATATAACTGCCTGAATGCCTGTGGGTGAAGGTTGGGTTATTTGGATTGGAACAATTTATCGACTGCGAGTTTTAAGCCCACTTGAGAGTGGCAAAATCATGTTTTTCTAAGCCCACCTGAGGGTGGCAAATCCACATTTTAGCCTACTTACGAGTAGCAAACCGCTTTCAAAAACAAACATGAGATGTTTTGTTCCAATTCAGGCGATCCGGTCTATATTTGTATGCTGTGCGCATCACATAGTAATTCTAGGCTAATAACCGGAATAAGAGCACATAATGTTTTCAAAACTCGATATCATGGCTAATAGAGGCCGATCTTTGATCGGGCGAGCGGGGGTGCTCACGAAGTGACCTTTCCCAATCGTACCCAAGTTCCCGAGCCGACCCAACTTTGGTGATGACGGACACGTGGCCTTAGGCAACAAGTCAGGGTTTCCTAAATTTTGCAAAATAAAATATTTAGGTGGCGACTCTGTATCTGGCAAAGCAGTCTATGTTTGGCACTTCTTTCAAAAAAAATCTGTTTTCAAAAACGATTTGCCAGATTTGGACTCTTTGATGATTCATCGGTCTTACATTGCACTCTGTGAGATTACATACAGGACCGTGACATTAAGTCCTAAACTATAGTGAGCCCAACGAACAAAACGGGATTCCCTCCCGGGACGTTCGGGGACGTCTACAGTTTCTGGCGACTCCGCTGGGGAGTTAGAGAACTTGACTCGAACTCATGATATTTGGTTTTGACTACACTTATGTGTTTCTTTGCATTGCATTTGCATTGGTACGCCAACGACACCGTGTTTGCCATATGCTATTCCTGAACGGTTTGCCGGAGGCTCGCTTCGAGAAGCGTGCCATAAGGCTGACCGGTTGCGGGCTTTGCCACGACGGGAACACAAACCCCGACTTTTACTGGGGCACCCTTTTTGACCATTCGGGCTATTGCATATTCGGAATCCATAGTGACCATTCCAAGCTAGGACAGGTTGCTTACCCGATTATAGGTTGTTTGAAACCACTACATGCGTAGTGAAACCCTAGCTCCTGACAAAATAGGACAGGGAAACCCTATCCCAACATAGGGGTGTTTTGGCTCTCACTTTTTTGCTATGTGCTTTAGAGTGCGTCTCTACAAGAATGCATGTATCAGTTTACAAGTTTGGGTATCAGGCCTGCGGGCACCAGTTCAGTATTTTGGGAATCAGTTATCTGCGGGTATCAGATTCAGTTTTGGGCGCAGTGATTTGGGGAACAATGATCAGTATTTGAGAACAGTCTATTCAGCTTATCAACTGTGTGTTGTGATGCCCAACCGTGTGTTGTGTGTTTATTTACGTTGTTATGCTATCCGTTTGTCTGGTTGTTTATTTCCTTATTATTGCTTTATTTATCTTTTTGCTAGGTAGTTTAGCACAATTGCTTCAGACCAAGCACATATTTCCCAAGCACTCTGGACTAGAGGTCGCCGACTTAATCGATCTGAGGATTTGGTCGACGGACAACCAATGTTTTGTTCCTTACCCCCGGTTATCAGATGGAGGTTAAGAAGACGCAGTGTATCCGAGCAGAGGTTGCCAGAACAGTGGTCTATCCCGTTAGTGGACAGTCAGGCTGAGGCTTCAGTTTTTACCACAGAGATAGATATACCAGTCAGTCAGCTGGAACAGCAGAACAGGGCAGGGATGGAGGACATGGTGCGCCAACTTCAAGAAAGTATGAGAGCCATGCAGCAGGACGCTGTTCGTCGAGATGAATTTGCCAAACAACAGGCCGAGATCATGGCCCAGCAAACAGAGTTGATTGGCAGGCTGCAACAACAAACCGGAGCATCTGCTTCACATCAAGCTCCTCCCTCACCAGGAGTTCCAGTGCCCGGGGAGGCACCAAGTGTCCAGGGAGATACGGATATTCCGACAGGGCCGGCTCCGCCCCCGATTCTACCTTAACTATCTAAGGCGCCTACGCCTGTCAATCAACCGGACTCTCCCTTTGAGTTTGAGGTGGACCATATAGCGTTAAAGTTGAGCAAGCTTGAGAAGTTGTTCAAGAAATCCCAAGGGGTAAAGTCCATCCCAGACATTGAGGACAGGTACACTGACGTGGCTGTGACGCTGCCAGATAGGTTCAAAATGCCACAAATTGACCGCTTTGATAGATCTGGGGATCCTATGGTGCATCTCTGGTTGTTCTCAGATATACTACGGCCGATGGGCCTCACCAGACTGCAGAAGCTTTCATTATTCGGCTGGACCCTGTCAGGTGTGGCCGCTATCTGGTACGCAAAATTAGAAGATGATGTTAAGCGGAACTGGGATGAGATGGCCGAGGCTTTCATTGCACAGTACTCCTATAACTCGCAAATCAAGATTACAACCCGTGATCTTGAGACAACAACGCAGGAGCCTAAGGAGAGCTTTTCGAAGTTCATAGCCAGGTGGAGGGTGAAGGCCTCAATGATGACTCTAAGGCCTACTGATAAAGATCAAATCCGGATGATTGTGCGCAATCTCCAGCCTAAGCTGATGCAGAAAATGATCGTGCTCCCTTTCCCTACCTTTTCAGATTTGCATGAGATGGGAGTATAGATTGAGAATGCCTTGAAGCAGGGCTTGATTGATAATGACAGAGAGCAACCCAGAAGAACCTTCAACTGCAACAACAATACAGGCACCAGCAATACCGCAAATGCTAGAGCTTCAGAAGTAAGCATGGTCACCACCACTCCCCCTCCAAGACCCATGACGGCTACACCTTTCTTCGGTGCGTCCGGAAGCAACACACAAACAACCAAATACCAACCTCGAGGCCAAAGAACCTTCACCCCATTATATATGCCCCTGTCCAAAGCTCTAGGGGTTTTAATCGGAAAAGGGCATTTGAAGCCCCTGGATCCGAGGCCATTGCCAAATCCACTCCCACCCTCTCACAACCCGGCAAAATACTGCGCATATCACCAACAACATGGTCATGACACCGACCAATGTTTTAGATTGCGTCATAAGATTCAGGATCTCGTTGACAACAGGGTGATTGTGCCACCAGAGAAACCCAATGTCACAACCAACCCTCTCCCACCGCACAACCAAGCTCCACCCCCCAAACGTATCAACTTTATTCAGATTGGGGTCGTGTCTTACGATCCTAGCATATATATCACCCCGTCCCACCTACCCAAGCCGAAGGTGCTCCTTCCTAACTGCACTGACTTGTGCATGTTGGACATCTCCAGAACCCAACCCGAACCAATGGTGGTGACTGTCGAAGACAGAACATGGGAGATTTCAGGGGAGAATGGGATTGTTGTGTCAGAATCTGAGGAATCTGGGAGTTTTTCTAAGGAGGTATACAGTCTGAGTGACTACATTCTATCAGTAGGCCAGGTTGGGCCAAATGTGGAATTGTCAGCAGGGGCAGAGCTTTGTGTGATACAGGGGGATGAATCTGGTCAGAGGATAGATGACTTGGCAGCTGTGGAAGGGGACTTTGCTAACCTCTAATTTTTCAATGAACAAGATCCAGAGGGCATGGTAGTCAATTGGTCAGATTTTGAGGAGTCAGTAGAGGTCACCGGGTGGCTTGATGATTTACCAGATGTTGTCGACGAAACTCAGTTGGAACGGGGCTCGGCAGGGGCAAGAACATCAGTTGTGGCCGGAAGGGCCGAAAATTAGAATGCATCGCCGGAGAGCGCTGGTGCTAAGAATTTCGCTCGGGATCTGGGCATTTTGAATACAGGAATTGTTGAACAGCCAGCTATACTGACGCAGTTGGAACAAGAAAGGTTCGGGGATTCTGAGAGAATCAGGAAAGCTAAGGCCCCTGAGGGGACTGAAAGTGCTGTGTGCACGAGGATAGAGAATGCTGCGAGCATGTGGACGGAAAGTACTGCGAGTACAATTGTACCGGAGCCAGACAGGTATCTGTCGACTACCGACAGAATGTGGTGGGAAGACGATGATCTATGTCTTGCCCACACGGATGAGGATTGGGGGAGCAACCAGCCAGACGATACCTGGTACATCAGCGAAGTCGATCATATGACTAGAAACGGGTGGTATTTCAAGCCCCCACATCTAGATTAGCCAGAGGCGTCTGGGGAAGATAAGGAAGCGGAGAAACAGAAAGAGAAGCAACTCGAAGAAGAGGCTGTATTGAAGCAGTTGAAAAAGATACAGGCAGACATCTCCATCTGGGGACTGCTTATGGCATCGCGAGTGCATCGACAAGCTGTCTTATCGGCCATGGACAAGGCCAAGCTCTCAATAGACAGCACGCCCGAACAGCTGGTGGGCTTAGTTTTTCCGGGAGGGGCTACCCCGATGTTGACTTTCTCCGACAAAGAATTGCCACCTGAGGGTGCGAACTATAACAAGCCACTCTACATCTCTGTGGAGTGCAGAAACAAATGGATACCTGTGGTGCTTGTCGACACAGGGTCCGTCATCAATGTGTGCCCAGCAAGGACTGCATATGCAATCAGTTTAAAGACCGCGGACTTTGTGCCGATAGCCTAGGTGATTCGGGCATATGATAACACAAGTAGAGAAGTAATGGGGACAATGAAAATTCAGACCAAGGTTGGGCCGGGATAGCATGAGGTAGACTTTCACGTTTTAGAAGTTCCTGCGACCTTTAATCTACTTTTGGGGCGGCCGTGGTTGCACCAAGTAAAGGCAGTTTCGTCCACCTTGCATCAAATGGTGAAATATCCCCATGGGAAGAGAGTAGCCATCATTTTTGGAAATTCGTCGATCCATCCACCGCCAGAAGTATCTACGCCAGTTTTGGAAATTGAGCACGGTATGGAGGATGTATTCATGTCGGGTTTTACCCTGGCTGAGGCCCAGGTCGTGCAGAACATCTTAGCTGTTAATGAGGGGGTGTATGTTAGCGCACAATCAGTATACCTCATGAACAAGCTTCAACACATCCCCGGGATGGGATTGGGAAAGAGCGGCCGGAAGGGCGTTGCAGCGTTGGCCGAAGTGCCACACAACCCACACACCTTTGGCTTGGGTTATCTGGCCACCAAAGAGGATTGGATAAGGAAAGGCAAGGAGATGGCTGGGAGAGCCAGAGCAAAGCAGGCGGGGAAGCCTTTTGAGCTAATGCACCGACCCATCCAGGGTACCCTAAATAGACGCTTCGTCCGGGAGGAGGAGGACTTTCCATTTTGTGGCTTCCCAGAGCCGTGGATAAACGAAGAGAAGCGCCGCGTGCCAGGGTTTGAGATTTTCTTTGACCTACAGTTATCCGGGGATGACGTTGTCGAAGAGCAGACGGACCCATTAGCTGAGGCTAAGCAGAGCAAGAAAGTGGAGTTTGAGGACGCTGAAAGTGAAATGGGGGTAGCGCTGGAGTGTCTACTTTCAGATCCTTCGATCGAACTGAAGTGCTTGGGGGATAACTTCTCGGTATGCGTGATCGAGAATAAAACGGCTGCGGGCCTACTAGCAAACATTTTGGATGCATCTATCGTGCCCTCTCTCATTTGGCAGTATGAAGAGGGATTTTTGTCAAGCAGCACCGGGTCAGGTAGTGAGCCGGAATCTGATTCCACCGAGTCTATTGAGTCAGAATCAGGTTCCAGCTCGACTGAGCCTGAGTCCGGTATTCTAGGGGGTGATAACCCGGATACCACAGTCCTGTCTAGGTCATCTTTTTCTTTCTCTTTTGAGTCTGTTGTAACCGAAGAATCGGACGATTTGGATGTGCTTAATGAGAATGATGTGGCTGTGGTTTCTAAGTACTTTTCTGTGCCCTTGATTTATTGCATTAACTCAGACTTTTAGAATTTTGATGAAAACGACGAGGAAAAAATTCCTCCGATTTTGTAACGCTTAATTGAACAAGAGGAGGAAAGATTTGTTAAACCCTTAATGGATGAAATCACTACTGTGAATGTTGGTACTGAGGAGGACCCGCGGCTGGTCCAGATCGGGTCCATGTTGTCTTCGGAGGAACGCGAGCGCTTAGTCGCTTTATTAAAAGATTTCAAAGATGTTTTCACGTGGTCCTATGAAGACATGCCTGGGATCGATCCTGAGATTGTACAGCACCGGATCCCTCTTGACCCCGAGGCCCGACCCGTTAAACAAAAACTCAAAAGGATCCGCCCGGACTGGGCTCTCAAGATTAAAGAAGAGGTCGCCGAGCAAATTGATGCAGGGTTCCTGCTGGTATCCGAATACCCGACTCGGTTGGCCAACATTGTTCCGGTGCTGAAGAAGGATGGCAGGATCCGAGTATGCGTGGATTTCAGGGATTTGAACAGAGCCAGTCCGAAGGACGACTTTCCCTTGCCGCATATTGATGAGTTAGTGGACTTCACAGCGGGGCATGCTTTGCTTTCATTCATGGATGGATTCTCGGGCTACAATCAGATAGTGATGGCACCTAAAGACCGGGAGAAGACTGCTTTCACCACCCCTTGGGGGACTTACTGTTACAGGGTGATGCCATTTGGGTTGAAGAATGCTGGAGCTACATATCAACGGGCCGCGACCACAATATTGCACGACATGATCCACAAAGAGGTTGAGGTGTACGTGGACGACATGATTGTCAAGTCCAAAGAAAGAGAGGGCCACTACACCGCCTTGCAAAAGTTTTTCCAAAGGATCAGAGAATTTCAGTTGCGGCTAAATCCTCAGAAGTGTACGTTCGGTGTTACAGCAGGGAAAATGTTGGGGTTTCTGATTACACAGAGAGGTATCGAAGTCGACCCTTCCAAAATCAAGGCCATCTTAGAAATGCCACCACCAAGGACTGAAAAGGAGGTGCGAGGCTTTCTGGGTAAAGTGCAATTCATAAGATGGTTTATTTTAAAATTAACCTTGACTTGTGAACCACTTTTTGGTCTCCTGAAGAAAGGAAAGAAATTCCAATGGGACGGCCGATGCCAAGCTGCTTTTGAACAGATCAAGGAATACTTACAGAACCCACTCGTGTTGTCACCGCCAGAGCCGGGGAGACCGTTGATTTTGTACCCTTCAGTGACTGAAACCACGATGGGCTGCATGCTTGCGCATGAATCAGAGGATAAGGTAGAGAGGGCTATCTACTATTTGAGCAAGAAGATGCTGGAGTATGAAACTCGCTACACACCGTTGGAAAAGGCTTGCTTAGCCTTGGTATGGGTACCAGGAAGCTGCGGCACTACCTGTTAGCTCACTTTGTAATGTTGGTTTCAAGACTGGATCCCATCAAATATCTTTTCGAGAAACCGGCACTTACGGGTAGGCTAGCTCGTTGGTTGCTGTTGCTTTCCGAATTCGATCTGAAATATGTGACGCGCAAGTCAGTCAAGGGAAGAGCGGTAGCAGAGTTCTTAGCCGATCATCCAGTGGAAGGAAGTGAAGCAGTTGAGTACTTATTCCCAGATGAGGCCATTTTGCATATCGACGATGAATTTTGGACGATGTACTTTGATGGAGCGTGAAACCAATACGGGTATGGGATAGGAGTGTTGCTGATAGTGCCCGACAACTCCCGTATCCCTCTAGCATTCAAACTCCGATTCAAAGTCTCGAACAACGAAGCAGAATATGAGGCATGCATTGCCGGTCTAGAAGCAGCCCTGGAATTAGGGGCAAAACGGTTGGACGTCATCGGGGACTCGAACCTTGTTGTATCTTAAGTGAAAGGAGATTGGAAAGTTAAAGAAGAAAAGATGATTATGTATCACCAGACCTTAGACTTGTTAATTCCTCGGTTTGAGAAGTTAAACTTTGCTCATCTGTTAATAGAGAACAACAGGTTCGCAGATTCACTAGCAACTCTATCTTCCATGATAGACATCTCGTTTGAAGTCCGGATGCGTCCAGTCATTATCGACCAGAAATTTATGCCGGCTTACGAGTCGATTGCTGCTATAGATGAGGTTCAAGATGAGAACCCTTGGTATTACGGTATTTGGAATTTCTTGGAGAAGGAAGCATATCCACTAGGGGTAAATGCCAAGGATAAAAGGGCAATCAGAAGAATGGCCGTTCAGTTCATCATCTGCGGAGGTAAGTTGTATAAGAAAGGTCATCTGGGAAGGCATAAGCTGTGCGTTGAAGCTGAAGAATCAAAACGCCTGATGGAGGCCATCCATGGAGGGGAATGCGGTGCGCATATGAACGGGGTAATGCCGGCGCGGAAGATCCTCAGACAAGGTTATTACTGGTCCACCATGGAGGAGGATTGTATCGGCTTTGTTCGGCGATGCCATAAGTGTCAGATCCATGCAAACCGCATGAACATTCCGCCGTCGAAGCTATACAATATGACTTCGCCATGGCCATTTTCAGTTTGGCGAATCGATGTGATCGGGGCTGTCACTCCGAAGGGGTCTAATGGGCATGAGTTCATTCTGGTCGCGATAGATTATTTCACAAAATGGGTTGAGGCCCAATCCTATGCGGTGCTGAAGGCTTCACATGTTGCGAAATTTATCAGAAACAACATCATCTGTCGCTACGGGGTCCCGAACGAGATCATTTCAGACAACAGTTCCCACTTCGAGAAGGAAGTGATTGATTTGTTGGAAAAATACAATGTGGCTTTTCATAAGTCATCCACCTATCGGCCGTAGACCAATGGAGCGGTCGAGGCCGCCAAAAAGAATATCAAACACATACTGTAGAAGATGGTGGAAACCTACCAGGACTGGCCAGATAAGTTGCCATTTGCTCTGTGGGGCTACCGGACTTCAATTAGAACGTCTACTGGGGCGACTCTGTATTCTTTAGTTTATGGGATGGAGGCCATTCTACCTATTGAGATTGAAGTTCCATCTTTGAGAGTGCTGGCTGAGTGTCAAATAGCCGAAGCAGATTGGCAACAGAGCAGATTTGAAGAACTCATGCTCTTTGACGAGCGCAGACTGAAAGCACTGTACCATGTTCAAGGTTATCAGTGCATAGTTGCCAGGGCTTTCAACAAGAAAGTTAAGTCCAGGAATCTAAAAGAAGGAGATTTGGTGCTCAAGGACAATCGAGCTCCCATCCACGACCTAAGGGGCAAGTTCAGACCCAATTGGACTGGTCCCTACATCATTAAGTCTATCTG
Source organism: Camellia granthamiana (assembly GCA_036172215.1). NCBI lineage: Eukaryota > Viridiplantae > Streptophyta > Magnoliopsida > Ericales > Theaceae > Camellia > Camellia granthamiana. The sequence goes on along the minus strand of CM069906.1, from coordinate 21,681,383 downwards.
GTCAGGTGGAGCTGTGGTTCTGATGGGCCTAGATGGCCTGGAGTTCTCCCAACCGATCAATATGGACAAGTTGAAGAAATATTACCCCTGAGAGGCTCACTAGGCCGAAAACCCGAAAGGGCGACCTAGGCAAAAGTTAAAGAATGAAAATTTTGAAATTACAAAAACTGAGCTCGCAAGGTTGAAAACCCGCAAAGGGTGGCCTTGGAAAAAGTTAGAGCGTAAAAGGAGAGTGAAAATACTCGAGTGAACCCCGAGCCTTAACTACGTAAGGCTTGATTCCCATCTTTGGGATACGTAGGCAACTTCATCCTGAAGTTCAGCCATAAACTTTTCCCCGATCAACTTTGTCCATTTGATCATCTTGGTCATCTTTGTCTATTCAGCATTCAAGAGCTTCGGTTGTTATCTCTGGTGCAGCGCTATTCAGACTAGGGGCAACTTTCCCGTTGCTGGGGATCCGGGGTTGTGCAGCTCAGTGGCAGATCTCAGGCGTGTCCAGTTCTGATCCATGTCGAAAATGGTTTTGAAAAGTTTTAATAAAAGTTGACTTTGTTCAATTTAATCTTTTTACAACTTAGACCATTTTTGGACCAAAGCGGAAAATTTTCAGTACCCACAACCTTTAATTTTATTGATTTCAATACAGAGCCCTCCTGCTCTTGCATACAAATTGAAGTTGCTTTTGGTTACATTCATAAAGAAAATTTGAAAGTACTAATAAAGCAACAAATCCGGGGCATAGCTAAGTCAGGTGTTCCTGTGCCCCCTCCCAGAGCTGGTCGAAGCTTCTGATGCCAAGCTGGGCCCAATCTGTGCCTCTTCATTGAGCCAATCTATGCACTCATCAGACAATGTGCCACTGAAAGTGGGAGCGGGGGCCAGGAGCTCTCTAGTCCTCCATGCTGTGGCATACCAGGCAAGTTGTGCGCCTCGGGCCGGGAATGCAGTAGGGTACTTTATCCCCTCTGGCGGGCAAGTATGATCATGTCCGAACTGGCGCCGAAACCAGAACGGAAAATAGAAGACACAGTGTGTCATGCTAATCAATTGAATCCCAGGTTGATGGGTCATATTGTAACTCATTGCCAGCAGATTGAGCCAAGGGCAATGCCAAGCAACGCAGTCAGCGGACAATCTGCACATCCAGTTGTACCACCACCCCTCATCCAGGGCATCGACTAGATATCGTCGGAATAAATAGTTGCGAGCTGAATATATCGGACACGAGTCCACTACTCTCAACTTGTCCATCAACTATACCTGGGGAGGGATGAAAAATGAGAGATTAAAGAATAGAGAGATGTACGATGAGAGAAAAGTAAGAAAAGGGTTTTGTGAGAAAAAAAATGACGAGCCTGAGGGTCGAGTGATGTGAGCAATATACATGAGAGATAGGGTGGGAAACATTACCTGCAATAGTAGTGGGCTCCCTACAAGCCTAGCCGTCTCCCGGCGATGAAAAGCGTCTAAGCCCATTAATGTCTCAGCCAATGTCATGGCAATGTAGTTTTTGCCCTCTTTCAGGCCCTTGGCCACCTCAATCAAACAAGTGCTAAACCCACCGGAGCCCGAGGCAAGAAAGAAATGAGATAGCAAGCATAGGCAAAGCACGTGTCGCCGATAGCCCTACCAATGATGGTCGCTGCGGTCACTAGCATCAGAAAACCAGTGAACCAAGCTTGGGATGTCCAGCTCCCCATCGTGAATCAATGATCAAGCGTCATGCAAAGTGAGGCCGCACATTCGTCCTAAGGCTTGGACATGACCGAATCGGAGTTGAGGCAAGATTTCTTCATTACGCTCGGACTCCATCAAAGCTTGGAAATCCTCGAAAGTAGGACACATCTCTTGCCCGCTAAAGCTAAAGACGTGTGTTACCGAATTCGAAAACCTTGCCGCGGCATAGAGGAAAGGAAGATGCAGCGAAGTACGGCCTAGCGTGAATAGTGCATTCAAGCCGAAGCCCCGGAAGTTCAAATTTTCTGAGCCATCTAGAGAAGCAATCCAAGCTGTGAGATTTTGGACGAGAAATGCCTCAATTTTGATGCAAAACTAAGGTGAAATGAAAGAACCACAAAGCTGGGACTTTTATAGAGGATAAGACACTGTTTTGGGGACACATGTTAGAAATCTGGTGGTCGCTAAACCAGGTGGTCGGCCGACCGCCTTTTCTGGTAGGCCGACCACCCCTTTGGTCTCCAAGACAGAAAACTGGTCGGCCAGCTTCCTTGGGTGGTCGGCCATGTAGAGAAGTGTGGCTTTGGTCTTATCCTAGTCTCTAGAAGAGAGTTCCTAGCATTTCCATGCATTGGGAGTGTTGAAGGTGCGAGTTTTCCTCTGTTTCGGATGCGTTCCGTCACTCCGATCGTCCGAGATACGTCTGTTTATCGAGTTGTTGTTGAGCTTTGTTTATCGAGTTGTTGTTGAGTTTTGATTATCGAGTTGTTGTTGAGTTTTGTTTATCGAGTTGTTGCTGAGTTTTGCTTATCAAGTCGAGTTGTTAAGTTTTATCGAGTTGTCGAGTTTTGTCCGTTGAAATTGTTGTTCTTTGTTTATCAACATTTCTGGGATTTGCTTATCGAGTTGTAAGCTTGCTAAGGTCTCGTTGTTTCTTAGTAAGATAAGTTGTTTTGTTTGTTGTGTCGTTTCACTACCTGACTTGGCAAATTTTCGATGCTCAATTTTCATTCAACCTCATTTTTGTGCAAAATGATGCGATGCGATGCTAAGAACATAAAATACAACACTTTTTGAACAAAAGCTGTTTCATTCCATCATGCTTCCTTTGTTATAACATTTTACAACAAGGGTACAAGTTTTATAGAAAATAAAACTGCCTAATAATGTACAATGTGCTACAACTACTAGTAAAAAAGGCAAACAAAGCAGGAACATCTGCATCAGTACTCTCAAGTGCAAGAATAAGAGGCCCTCTTCGTCCTCTTCGGCTGAGAAGTCCTTGCACCATCTCCACCAGCACCACTATCTGAATTGGAGCTGTTGTCCTCGGAACCCTCCTCGGCATCACCTCCGCCCTCAGAACCGGACTCAGAGTCACCCTCTCTGCCTGCAGATGTCTCTGACTAAGGATGCGCAGACTCCTCCTCCTCGCTGGACTCCTCGTAATACATGACAGGTGCTCTGCGCCTGCCTCGTCTGCGAGACGAGTCCCCTCTCCCAGCCCCTCGAGAAGGCCTAGATGGCCCGGCCTGTGGCCCAGTCTGTAGTGGTGGCATCTGAAAAGGACAATTTGAGTACATTAGCCAACATGTATATCAGATGTAGAGACAAGAACGCTACATAGAGTGGGTGTACGCAGATACAATGTATGAATGTGGTGTGTGTCAAATGTGCTCTACGCATACAGTCAAGCAATGTAGTGAAATGTGTAAACACAGCATATCATCAGAAGTATGATAAATGCAAGGAAATTGAAAAGCACCGAGACGCCGGTAATGAATAATTGTGTCTCCCTCCGCAGAACCATGCCCTCGAGCGAGGCCATCACTCCAAGCATCCTATCCATGTACTCCATGGGGGGCTGCAAATGCAAGTGCAAGTTATCAGTGAATGAATAATTGTCCAAATATCTGAGTGATAAATCAAAACTGTAAAGCATACCGGTGGCGAGTTAGGGTCTCTGACGTATTGGTGATCAGGCACTGGACGCTCCAATGGAATCGGGTAAGGTGACCCGTATCGCCATCCAGTCAACTCGGTCGGAAGATCTGGCCACCCGGCGTGAGAGTAAGTCAGAGGAATCAGGGGGACCAGTCTAGCCCCACCTCTCGATGTGCCGGCCCTGCTAATAGAAGGGACACCTACAGCCCGAGCTCGACTCGATGATGGCATGCCAGCAGACCTCCTCGTGGGAGTACAGATACCTGTCAATGGAGGCATCAAGTATGTATGACGGCAAGTGGCGTATTCTCCCTCCTCCAAATGTAGAAATACGTCAGTACCCAACATGGCGTTGTCGACCTCCTGGGGAGTGAGCCCCTCAGTGGATCGCATATCGTCCGGAGGTGCTGCGGGGACACTCTGCTCGGGGAAGCCCATAGTCTGGTGCATGAAGCGGTCCCCAGAAACCAGGCCCTACCAGCTGGCCCCTCAAACAGGATCCTGTACCGAGAAGCGGCCTATCCTCCAGCAAACTGAAATAGGGTATCTCCACCCAAGGGCGCCCAGGGCTGCCATGTGATCTGCGGATAACCAATGCATAAGCCGATTAGAAATCGTAAATGTGTAAGATGAATCAAAGATGAAAACATGAAGAATTGAGAGTTCCGAATTACCTCGGTCGTCCGCACTGTATCAAAAAACTGCCGCAGGTAAGGGAGAGTCTCCCGAGCTCTCGGCCGGTACTGGCCCTCAAATTCGAGCGACTAAGTAATCATGAAAGTCACCTCCACCTCAAGCTCCGGGGCTAGCGTCGGAAAGTACGCGAAAACCCATGGCTGTGAAAAACAGGGCAATAGCCATCAGAATACAGGATGCTGAATGCAGAATGTACAGAGAATGCAGAATGCTGAGAGCAGAGTGCAAGGTACAGAATGTGAAGTGTGCCGTGTGTGCAATGTACAGATAATGAAAAGCATAAATGTGAACCAAGAGGGCAGAATGTACCTCCCAGGCTCTCCAATAGCCGCCAACTGTGTTCCCCCGTCCACAGGAGGTCGCACTCATGTAGCAATAGAGAGTAGCTAGGCCGACGCCACCCCAGTCATACTGGCTGACCTGTGAGAGGTCTACCAGAGCACTCAGCAGATAAAGTCCAACGTTGTTCCCCCTATCGGAGAACAGAGTGGTCCCGAGGAGGAACATCAAAAACCCTTGAGTGTACTGCGCTATCTCCTCAGGAGTCTCGGGCACCCTCTCTCTGAAATGTGTGGAAAACCAAGTGTACCAGACTCTGCCCGAAGATCTGTCAACCAGTGGGTGAGCTCCCAACAGATAGATCCAGGCAGCCTCCCACTCGCCCATGTCCTCGTCGTAGGGGATCGACTAGCCTCCTACGTCAAGGCCTGTCAGCACGGCAAAGTCGAACGGGGTCATCGTCATGTCCCCGATAGGTGAGAAATAGAAGGAGTTGGTGGTGTCCCACCATCTCTCTACGAGGGCGCCCATCAGGGTCCTGCTCACTGGATAACGTGATATCCCCGTTGTAGACACCCCATTTTTGACCGCCCTCAAGACTTGGGCATTACTGATGGTTTACTTGGTGGAGAAAGGTGTGCAGGGCAAAGACTCAGTTTCTTCGGCAAGGAGAGAGACAAATCTCAACTTCACACCCCATTTTGGACCAAAGCTATTTTGGATGGTTTTTGGACCTTAAAACCCTCTATTTCAAAACATTTTTGAAATACAGTTTCTACAATGTTCCGAGGCTCACATTTTGTCAAATGATGCGCTTTTCGATAAACCAAGCAAGGACAAAGTGGAAATGAATGAAAGAGAGATGAAATCATTGAAAAATCTTTCAAAACACCTTGTTCGAGGGTTTGGAGTTGAAGAAAAGAGAAGAAGAGAGAAGAAACCTAGCTGAGGAAGAAGTTGGGTATGAACCGCTAAGAGAGAGTCGAGCGGTCCTCGCTAAATCAGGCTTATCTGTCTATGCACTTGAAGTTAAGTTGTGAGGCTACCACCGTTGGAAAGAAGACTTCCGGGGCTTCATTTCGCATTCAAGAATCTCTTAAAGCCGAGTCCCGATGGGGGAGATATGATTGGTTGAAGTTGGGCATCATCCCAGTTGGACCGAAACTGAGCAACCTTCACCAAAACAAGTACAACCTTTTGCACAGTTGGAATTTTTATGCAAGGCTGGTTCCATTGGAAAGCTTACTTCCGGGGCTTCAATTTGGACACAAGAATGACCTGAAAAGGAGTTCATATGAAGGAGTTATGCCTGTTTCAAGTTGGACCTGCAGAGCAGATTTTTCCTGCCGGCCGACCAAACAATGTACCGACCGACCAGAACAATGTGCCGGGTGACCAAATAAGTAGCAGGCTGACATTTGATAGTAGCCGGCCGACCAATTTTTCTGGCCAGCGGCCGAACAATGTTTGCCCTTGGTTTGAAGCTTCTTTGAGAAGCTTTAGACTTGTTTGTCTATAAAGGAAGGCCTTCCCTTCCTTGTAGAGGGTTCAGAACCTGGTTTGAAGGCATACACACTTCTCTCTCTATATCTCTCCCTTTAGGCTTCAAAAGTGTGATGCTCTTGCCCCTTTGCATACCAACTCCATAGCCTAACCCTTCCGCCTTTGCTTGGAGCTTCTTGGAGGTCTTGAGAGGTCTTAAGGAGCTGCATTTTGGGACCAGAGGCTGCTGGAGTCTCTTGGCTACAAGGGTAACACCCTATTCCCTCTTTTGGCTTTATTTTTCTCCTTCTTTTTGCCATACTTGCAAGCATATTTGGGTTTTGGAATAAACTGAAAAAAGTATTATTTTGAGCTCCTCTTGAAGTTCGTTTAAGGTCATTTTTCTATTGGGGGTCATCTACCCCCTTGCATGCTTGTTTTCATCTTGTTTTGAGCCATGCATTGAGGCCTTTGTATTGTGCTTTGTTTGGACTTTTGACCACTGAAATCCAGCGGATTTTCAGTGGTTATTATGCTGTTTTGAGCCCCAAAATCAGAGAGGGGTGACCCTCTCACCCCTTGTCTTGTTTACTAGCTTCCTTGGCCTTACAAAGGAGCCCCTATTTGCATGTTTTCAAGCCATGTTTCAGGCCATTTTTTGTGAGTTTTATGACCTACATGAACTCTGTCCAGGGTTGTTTTTGCCATATTAGGTGTCCCTCTTGCATGTGTAGAGTAACCCTCTTCATGGCCTTTCAAAGGAGCCTTTACTTGCATGCTTCCTAGCCTCATTTCAGGCCCTTTTCAATGAGTTTTAGGGCCTTCATAACCTCTGTCCAGAGGTGGTTTTGTCATATTGAATACCCATCTTGCATGTGTAGAACAACCCCTTGCATGGCCTTCCAAAGGAGCACCCCATTCTAACATGTGTTGACTGAGTTTTAGTGGGTTTTTGGTCATATTTTGGCATGCCATGTTTCTTTTTTGGCTGGTTTGGTGGCCTCTCATGTGCTTCATATGGTTGTAGTACAAATCATGGTTCACTAGCTTGTATTGCATGATCTTTTGGCCCTCTTTCCTAGCATATTTTGGCCATGATCCAAACTAATTTTCTTCATATTTTAGGCTGCCCTAGCTCTGTTTGAAGTGTTTTGGGTCATGCATGCATCGTTGTATATGGTCATAGTTCAATCAAGCTTACTAGCTTTACATATCGGGTCCACTAGCATGCGTTGTTTGGGCCCTTGACATGTTTTGGAATCATTGTGTATGACATTTGAGACCTTATACTTGTGCCATACTTCCACATTTTCCATGCTTTAAGTGCTTTCTAGAGTTATGTTTGCGTGCCTCATTTACCGACCATTGCATGAGCTTCGTTTGAATGCATTCCGAGCCACCATCCCAACACATTTTGCCACTGATTTTGGTCTACATAGGGACTGTTTGGGGTTGGTTTCATCATTTGAGCATTGGTTTGCATACCTATAGTGTAACCCATTCCACTAGTTTCGGTATTCGCGTCATCTAGCATGCATCGGGCGAGGTGTTTGCATGTTTCGGGACTATCTTGTATGTTATTTCAGAGCTGGAATTTGTGTCATTGTATGCCATGTGTCATCCCTTGCCATGCTTTGGTAGAGTGGCATTTGATGTCTTAGGTTCGGTCCTTTGCATTGGGTATGTTTGCATGAGCGTTCTTGTCTAGTTTCAATTGTGTATGCCACTGATTTTGGGCATGGCTGAGGCCTCCATCTTTAGTTTAAGTCCATTTACCATATTGTTCAAGTTGCTTACTTTGCATCATACTTACATGCTTTTTGCATACTAGTCCTATTGCATCTTGCTTGCATACTTAGGTTACATAGCTTTGTGTGTGCATTTCTTGCCTCTTGATCAAGCATGATAGAGGTTGGGACCTCCTTATGTGTTTTTGTGCATCTTCATTTGATATTGAAATTCCACACTTGGCTTCTTTGGCCATCATGCATTGAAATACGTGATTGGTGGCCCGATGGTTGAGGGCCATACTCCCTTGAGTCCATAACATGATAGGGAGGGTGGCCGTGCACACATTGTCTTGAAAATTCTTTGCCATGCACTATCTGTCCTCTGCTGCAGCAAAAACAGGGTTCTGCAGGAATAAATGGCCGGCCGACAATCTTTAATTCCGACCGGCAAAACATATTTGGCCGAGAGCCCAAGCTTTGGCCGGTGACCAGTTTTCAATGGCCGGTGGCACTTTATTTTGGGTTGGTGACCTTCCAAAACACTCAAGGAATGGTTCGAAGAAATTCTAGAAACTTGTATAATTTTCAGAGGAGCAGGGTAGTGTAAACAAAGGCAGCTTTTGGTATGGCAACGGATTTCCGAGTGAGACGAACCGAGCTTGCATGCATCCCTCTTCCCGAGGCCATTTTACTGTTTTCCGTAGCTTAGTTAATTTGTTAATTAATTAAGGATTTGTAATATTTAATTAGCTAGGATAGTTAATTATTCATTCGGTTT
>CM069906.1:21611985-21672594 GCA_036172215.1 Camellia granthamiana | reverse complement strand
GATTCTAGAGTTATTTTGAGAATAAAAACTCTAAAAGTGTTATGTTCATAATATTTTATGAAAGATGATTAAACTGTGCTCATTTTTGTGAAAATAAAAATATGAAATGAGGACTTTTGAACTCCCAACTTTAAAAAGTGTACTCTTGGGTATATTTCAAGATTTTTTATGTAATAAATATCATGTTGATTAGTTAATTTTAGAAAAGTTGTGAAATTGTTATTTGTAGAGAATTTGGGAAAATTAACTATTTAAGTAGCTTGGTATGATGTATGGTTATGTTTGAAGGATAAGACTTGTTAAGTTATGTTTGGTATTAATTTTTTTGAAAAAATGTGAATAAAATAAACATACTAATTTAGTGGATTGAATTAGTTTGGTTAAAATTTTATATCTTTTATTATTAAAAGTGTGTTACTGAGATTATACCATAACTTTTAATATAGTATGATGAAAATGGTAATGTTCAATAAGTATGAGATATAGTGAAAATCATATTGGTTATCTTGGTTGATGTGAAACAAAGTTGATTGAAAGTTTTGTGTGAGTCAAAACAATTGGGAAATTGATTATTAGTTTTACTAGTTGGAGTATGCTAATATGTTATTTTTGTACCTTAAATTCATATATGAGATAGTTGATTTGGAAATTGATGGTTTCGTTAAATTGGAGTTGATTATCTATAATCTTGCTATTAAATGTATTTTTTGTATATAAAATTGTAGGTGGGTATTTGAAAGTGAGAAAGTCCCAATTTGTGAAAGATCCTAAATGTTGATATTTTGGGAGTTGATGGATTATTGGGAAAAGATTATGTTTGGTTTTAAAATTGTAGATTTGATTGGAAAACACTTATGAAACTTTTGGAATATCGAGGATTGGTTACTGCTTTGAAATGTTGAGTTTTATGGAAAATTATATTAGTCTTGAAAATTTGTCTTTAAAATGTGGAATATGGATTGTTTCCAAGTGTTAGGAATCATGGGGAATTCCAAGTTATAGTTGTATGTTGGATTGTATATACATGTTGTTATCTTTTAATTAATGCATTAGAGATAATTGTTTTGGTTATTGGTGGAGGATAACATTGATTGTTATAGAAATAGCAAGAGGATTAGGTGAACGGAAACTAATTTCTCATACACATCGCATGGAATATTGTTGCATACTTAATCAATGGAAATGAATTGTTTTGAGAAAAGCGGGTGAATACTTTGGTGAATCTGGGTAAGAGATGTTGTTACTTGAAATTAAGTTAGCTTGTGTGTCTATAGTGAAAATCCTAAAAACCGCACATATACGTGGGTGCTGATCCCGAGGACGAAATTTTCGTGAAATGACAATAGTAGTGCTTATATAGCCTACGTTTACATGGGTGCTGATCTCTTGGACGAAATTTCCGTGAAATGGCAATAGTAGCTATAAGGTCCCTGAAATATGTATTTACTTTTAAGACCCTAATATTGAATTATATTTATTTATTTATTTATTTTAGCCCCTCGTTTACTTGAATTAATTCAAATCTTGTCGGTTAGCATTACCTTTTTTTTTTTTTTTTATCGAAATAGGAATTTCCCTAATCGGATTAGGATCCCTAACCTAATTTAATTCTACATAAGTTACATGTATTTACTCCAAGCCCTCACTTTTTCTTTTAAATTCAAAACTTGCCCAAACTAGTATTTATACCTTGTACCTTGAAGTGCCATCAATCTTGTTATATATATATATATACATATACACATAGAGGAGTGTGCTTAGAACCTAAAATGATTTAAATAATAACCCCCTCACACTTCCCCAAGAGAGGAGCCAATTTTCAAGAACCACCATCATGATGTTCTAGGAAAAAACACAACCTAGTGGCCTAGACCTAGGTTGCAAATCTCAAAACTAGTTACCTTTCAACTGAAGATCAACTAATTGATGCCAAAACCTATGATTTAGCACCTTAGTTACTTCTATCCCTTTTGAAACCAACCAAAATCCTAGCTTTCCATCCAATTCCAACTAAAGGGCTTTTATGTCCTTTTACCCCAAATTGCCTATATATACCACACCCTCCCTAGCTTGCAAACATACACACAACACACTCACTCACACACACATTTTGGTTAGAGAGAGGGAGGAGAGCAAGGAAGAGAAGTCTAGAGGAGGAGAGGGAAGAAGAAGAGAGTTTCTTGTGCAAAATTAGAAGGTAAGCCACCAACACAACCTTCTCTTCATTCTCTTTTCTAATGCATGTTCTTTTTAAAGATTTTAAGTGATGTTTCAGATCTGTTATTATCATGTTCTTATGTTAAAAATATCAAGATTTGAGTATTGTTTCCATCTCTCTTGTGTTTTACCCATTTTGGCACAAAACCATATTCTTTTGTACCAATCTCTCAACTTTTCAAAGGCACTATTTCAAACAGATTTTCTAAGTTAAACATGTAATAGTTAGCATATTTTCTTCACAAAAGGAATGAAACTTTCCCCTGGTGGAACCCCCTTTTTCATAAATCTTCTTAATTTGGGCATTCTACCTTAGAACCTGTTTTTGCAGCCAACTTTCGAAAATTCCAGAAAAATGTACAAAAATATTCTGAACCTCCATTTTATGTCAAAACCTTCCTTTAGAAGTTATATTTCAACTAAAATTGGTTTCATCAAAAAACATTGAGCGGTTTGCAAGAAAATCAAGTTTTCGTAACAGTCGACAGATCTGGGCAGATTCTGGACAGACCCTGGACAGCGCTGAAATATTTTCTAAATAACTTAGAATCTGGAAGAGCAACCCCAATTCCAAAAAATGTTCTAGAAACTAGATTGAATCCTCTACAAATCATAGGAAGGCCAAGCCCGATAAAGGATCTAAAATAGCTCTTTCATTTTAATCTTTATGCGATACTAAATCTGGAAATTTTGTTAGGTATGGATGTTTTGTACCTTTGAGTTCATGAGATTGTTGTAGCTTATAATCATGTCTTGACCTGATAATATATGTGTTGTGGTTATGTTATTTACCTTTCTCATCTTAAGAATGCATGCTTATATGGATATTAATGTTTTATATGTTGAACTAACCTTGTTTTAAAACACTTAATCCAACGGGAAACCTAATTGGGTGGGTATTGGGTTTTTCGAACATTTGAGTAATGAAAAGATGAGAATATGTGGTATATGGTATGTTGGGATGCGTTTCCTATTTAAAAGTTAAAGTCTTGGGCAAGTGGTTTTCGGAACCCTTGAACGGAGCGGTTGTATTCGGACCCTAGGTGGTTTGGTGTAAGGAGGGATTCGGGCAAGGCCCTATTTTTTACCGTCTCTTTTGAGGCCCTGCGGTTGGTGCTACACGGTATATAACCGTTGGTAGGCATCCGATGTTAGTTCTGCAACAAAGCAGCAAAAGAGGGGGCATACCGAATAATCCGTGTCCGATTCTTGTGGTTGGGAGGACGGAATCTCTTTGGGGGATTTCTAGTTACTGACATCTAACTTAACTATTTATTTATTTATTGATTTAATTATTGGAATATTATGCTTTACTACTTGATGTTATAATTGTGATTGTGTATTGGACTAGGAAAAAGGGATGGGTGTGTGCGTGTGTTTACTGGGCATTCAAAGCTCACGGCGTATCATGCCAGGTGACGAAGAGGAATTCTTAGCTGGAGACGTCAAGCCCGAAACCTTCGAAGACTTTTGGCTATCCTAGAAAAATTAGAAGTTTCTTTTTGGATATTTTGTAAGACTTATATGAAGATTTAAGTTTTCTTTTGGGAATGTAATGTAATGAAACTATCTTCTGAATTAAGTATATTGTGGTTGTTATATATTTATATTATATGTGTGAACCTTGTTGTTGCTTATGAGACCTTGTGTCAATACCATTTAAGATCTGTCAAAAAGATAGTGCGCTGCCTAAGAAAGTTGGACTTAGAAGGGAGGCTATTTGACTCCTCTGGCGATCTGGGATCTTACTTGGTTATTGACCATAGGACTCATTAGTGACTCTCCCTTGACTGCAACCAATAGTGTAGAATCGGGGCGTCACAGTAGCGCTTGTATAGCCTATGTTTACATGGGTGCCGGTTTACGGTTTAATGCGGACGAAATTTCCATGAAACGTTATGCTTGATAGAGATTCCCAGTGTGTGTAATTACTGTCTATTTTCTGAAGAAAAGACATGCATATAACTCGTATTATAAACTTTGGCATCACATTTGTTTTGAAAAGGATATCTGGTTGACATTAAAGCATATAAATTTATTTAAGTTAACTAGATGTGGTTAATTAATTAAATTTGGATTTAAGGAATTAGGTAATAAAATCATAAGGTTATGTCATGATATGACTTTACATATATCTACGGTATCACTACATTGCTGGACCTGTATGTGTTTTAATGTTATAATATGAGATTGTTTGCTAAGCTAGTTGTTTGCTCACCCCTTACCTGTACATGTGTACATGTAATGCTTTTCGGATTTGAAGATCAAATAGTTGGTTTTACCATTTTATAAGTATAATGTAGTGATGAATTGTAATACTTAATTTGTTTATTTGGCTGAGTGCTATTTTTTGTACAAAGCAGTATCATCTCTTTTATTGTAAGCTTTGAGGCATTCCATTTGTAATGATTATATTATATTAATTGAAATACGCAGAGAGTGAGTTTATGGTTTCATTCATAGTATTTTTTTTGTATAGACTTGTGAAAAGTAAATAAAATGGTTAATGAAAAAGATTTTTATAATTAATTAAGTGAGAATGAACGTATTTTTCTAAAACCTCATGCTTCGGTTATTTAATTTCCGCCTAATTGATTTTTGAAAATCAGGACGTTACACAAACATAAATGATTTCACATTATGTTAAATTGAAGAGTGGGATAATAATTTTGCTTCGCCAGCAGTGAAGCACATATAAATAAAAAAAGAAACATAACTACATAATCAATTTTCCACACAAAACACACAAGCCACTCACTATTTTATATTTGATAGCAAAGAAATTATGGAATACAATTTAATGAAACAAAAGTAGGGCAAAAAAATTAGGGAAAACTTATTCAATTAAAATATGATAAAGACATAAGATACAAAAAATTAAGGTAAAATTATTTATTCTATTAAAATCAGATAGTTTATGAGAGAGAAAAATTAAGGCAAAATTATTTACTCCATTATTTGGGTCAACTATACTTGTATATGTTTTACTTCATTTTTTTCTCAATTAGGCCTAACTACAGTTGTGATTAATTTTTTTTTTTTTTAATTGGGTCCAACATAATTTTTTAGAACTCTTTAGACTAGTCCTAAATCAACACAAATAAATTGGGCCTACTTAAATTTTGAATATACTACTAATGAATTTTAAGGCCTTATTTTTAGGCTAAATTTTGAAATTTAAGGCACAAACATTAGTGGCCCTAGTGCAAGGCTGACCCTTATAGCATATCCCATATTGAAGAGACATTAAAACTTGAGCCTGAGGCTGAGGCTGAGATACATTCTCCTTCCAACTTGTGATGTTTGTAGAAATAAGAAATATTATGAGAAAGGAATCTTATTTACTTATAATTCTCTAGTTTGCCCTCTTGTGTTAATTAGTATTTGTAATTTTAATTGTAGCAATGTTATTTTTGAAAATTTTAAATTTAGCCTATTTAGTCCAATTAATACACCTTTTTAGAATTTGAACTAAAATCAAAGGGAAAAATAGTCCATCAACTTTGCACTCATGAGTTCTATAATTTGTCACTTGTGTCAATTTGGTATTTGCAATTCTAATTGTATCATTTCTACCCTTAAATTTAGCACATTTAGACAACTTAATCTAATTGAAAATGTCTTTTAGAAATTGGATTGAAATCAAGGAGTAAAATAGTTCATCTACACTCCTCAAAGTGATTGAGGGGCTTGTGTCTAATTTCAAATGATTCATTCTCTTTTAAACATTATGTTCTTGATTTCTATTCAATTTTTAAACGGTTGTTATTAATTTGACCAAGTTGACAAAATGTGAAAAAATTAGAAGGCACAATCGATACAATTAAAATTACTGGTATCAAATTGTCAAGTGACAAATTGCAAGAACCGTGAATATAATTTATCAAAATATTATTAATTGTAAAAAAATAATTTCTTAGAGTACTGAACACGCCATGATACATCAACACTCAAAGTGATACCATACATCAACACACCATTTTAGTAAAAAGTTACGTTTGTAGCTTGTTTGCTAAAAAAGTTAATAAGTTGGCTTTTTTAGCGAGGAGTCATATGGCAAGTTTTAAAAAAGCCACATATAAAATTACAATTATATATTTTATGTTTTTTTTTTTTATATTTACATGGGTGAAAATATAAATTTTTTACATTAGGTGGGAGTAGTTTAGTCATTTTATTGTAATGTGATATCATAAACAAATATTAATCAAAAAAGTCCAAAATATTTTTTTATTAACTTTCCAAATCACTTTTTTAACTAAACTTTAAACAAAATATAAAGTTTTATGAAGTTCAAACATAGAAGTAACAATTTATGACAGGCCGTAAAGCATCAAATACAATTCACTTCACTAGAACATAATATTTTGATAAAAAACAACTCTGGATAGAGAAAGCAATGGTCCCAGTGTTTCACATTCAGCCTCTTTCTCTCTTTACCTGCAAAAACTACAATTTCAAATGATGGCACCTCTTTCATCAGCTAGAAAATATAGTGAACATTGGGTAAGTGGACAGCAAATAACCCCTCCGGGTGAGCTTATATGAAAATTCAGTAGTAAATTTGGGGCAAAAATTTGCATTTAATTGAAATGATTACACTAATCCCTTTCTTATGTATACAACACAGTAAAAATGAAAAAAAAAAGAAAAAGTGAGGGTAGAGAAAGGGTACATACTTGAGACGCCATTTGTGTTTTCTACTTTATTCTTCCACTGTGTCACCACTCGTGTGACCTTTTCCCTTTCTTCTGTCATTTTCCTTTAGCAATTCATACAAACCATTTTGGTTTTCCAATTAAGAACATAAGATATCCCATTACCAATCCCAATACCATTCCACATCCGTACCCCATCCCTACCACTTTCCAATTAAATTCACTAGCAAAAGTTGGATCATCTTCCTTGTGCAACATAGGTGTTGGATGCAGTTGTGGTGTGTTATTATCTCCACATTCCTTCGACAGTGGAAATCAACATAATGCCAGGTTCCCATTGTATGAGCTATTTTCAAATGTTTCAAATTGGTTGCCTCGAGGTATGCGACCCTCGAGATGATTTTGTGAAAAATTTAACATACAAAGAAATGTCAAACTTGTCAATTGGCTAGGAATCTTACCAGAAAGTTGGTTTGAAGAGAGGTCCAACGATTCAAGCAAACATAGATTTCCCAATGGTGAAGGGATATTGCCAATAAGGTTGTCGTGAGATAAATTAAACAACCGAAGTCCATAAAGTTTTCCGATGGCATTTGGAATCTCTCCTCTAAATTTGTTGTGCGATAAGTCAATTGTCGTGAAGATGGTTAGAATTCTTGGTAATACAACCTCATTCCCCTTCAACATGATGGTCACTTAATCAGAATAATAGGATTGCCCCATATATTTTCCTTCCACCTTTTCATCGACCATCTTCATAGCATTAAAAAGCTTGAAATATGTTGTAGGCAAACGACCACTAAACTCGTTGTGAGAGAGGTCAAAGATTCAAAGCTTTGGGAAAAGGAGTTTAGTTTTGGAAGAGTCCACAGGACCATGGAATTTATTGGATTTAAAGACTAGGACTTGCAACTCTGGAAGAAATTCCAACCAGTAGGGAAATGTGTCGTTTATCTTGTTGTTTCCGAAGTCTAGAACCTCCAAGTGTCTACATGTTGCCAGGGATCGTGGCACCCTACCTTCCAACTGATTACCATTTAAATCAATATTCCTCAACTTGTTTCCCTCTGTAAATGTGTATGGAATGTTTCCGTGAAAATTATTCATCCTAAGATCTAACACACTGAGTACATTGTTGAAGTTTGCTAAACATTATGGAATTACACCACTCAAGCTATTATGAGACAATCAAGTATCTCAAGGAAACTTACATTGCAAATTGTCGAAGGGATTTCTCCAGTGAATGTATTCTATGAGAGGAAAAGATTGATGATCATATGAAATGGTGGAATGGGGCCATGTAGCTTGTTACCATGCAAATTAATATGATTCAATGACTTACTTTGGAATTCATAGATTTGACCTGTGAATTCATTAGAAGCAAGCGATAAGTACTTCAATGATGGAAGATTATACAGCCAAATCGGCAGGGTCCCAGTATGGCTGTTAAAAGCTGAGCAAAGATGCCTTTAGTTTGAAAGCCCTCTTAAGTTGGCGGGAATCGGACCAGTCAATTCATTTCACCTAATGTTTAAACAAACAGGTTGTGTCAAGTTGGCTACCCAACATGGGAATTGACCTATAAAATGGTTTTGCCTTAGAGTAAAATATGCAACCTTTGAAAGGTTGGCAATATTGGGAATTTGGCCTTCAAGACGGTTATATGAAATATCCAAGTAAAAGAGTTGCTCAAGATTTGAGAATATAGATGAGACTTGACCACTGAAACTGTTGTGAGAAAGACACAAGTAAGTCATTTGTGTCAAGTTAGCAAAAGAATTGGAAATTTGGCCTTCAAAATTGTTACCCGATATGTCCAAATAAGCCATTTGGACAAGTTTCCCTAGGGACATAGGTATGGACCCCGAGAATTTGCAACTAGCCAGACACAAGTATTTTAATGACTTGAGATAGCCAATGGAATCGGGTAGGTCTCCAGAGAAAGCTGTCCCTATGAGTCGTAACATTGAAAGGGAACCACTACTGGTCCAATTTACCTGTGGCAAATAACCAGTGAGATAAGGGTTGTAACCTAAGTTGAGCGCTTCCAAGTTTGGCAAGTGAAAAATTTTATTTGACAATTTCTCCTGCAAACCGGTTTGCTCAAGATCTAGATATGTCAAAGAAGACAGATTCATCAAGGAAATAGGTACAGTTGAAGATATGTTCACGCAGGCAAGACAAAGATATTGTAACTGCGTAAGGTTTTGAAGCAGTACATGGAAATTGTATGGTTCAAGTTTGACTAACTGATAATAGGAAAACAAGTCTAGAGAAACCAATTTAGATAGGTGGGAGATTTCCGATGGGATTGATCCCGAGAAACTGAATTAGAGGTTGAGATGTGTCAAACTTGAAAACTGCCCAAAACTAGGAGAAATCCTTGATTGAGTGAAGTCATTGAAGGTGAGAATGAGTCGCTGGAGGTGTCTGAGACTAAAAAGACTGTTGTTCGGTAGGATGGTGCCATAGAGCCGGCTGCAACTAAGATCAAGCTCAATCACTTGACCGGTCATCCTGTCGCATTTGATCCCATCCCATGAACAACAGTCAGTAGTAGTCTCATTCCATGACATTGTTTTCTTATAAGAAAGGTCACCATACTGATCACAAAGCCAAGAAGGAGGACCATTTATGCTGAACATATGCTTAAATTGGAGTAATGCAAAGCTCTGTTCTGGTGAACACAAATGATTTGTTGGAGAAAAATAAAAGAAAGCAGGTTGATATTGTAAGGTAAAGAAAAGAAAGTGTAATAAGCATACTAACCACCTCATTTTTTTCTTAATGAAACGAAGCAGGATTGTTGAAAGAAAAAAGATATGGTGTACAAGTTATGATTATGTTAGTCTTGACCTTCACTTTACATAGTGAAATATAATTACCAAACATTATTTTCTAGGTGAATTTTTAAGGTTAAAAAATATTTACTATCTAAACAAATGGAGCATAAATCTCAGTAAAATTTATATTCCAAAATTATCATCGCCTGACTTGGAAATGACCATCCCCTTTGCCACTCAAAACACTGCCATCACCATTTACATTGGATTGTCTAACTAGAAAAATGATTTGGTAGTGCAGGAACATCACATGGTAATGTACCTCACTAATTATCAAACACCAAACATCGTGGTAGTTGTTTCTCATAATTCAAAACAAAATTAAGAACTCTACCCTCTCCATCAATTACAACACATAAAATACTACGTGACCACATCCTAGAACTACCAAATAACTTCTCATTGGACTATATCTGAAAAAAGCTGTCAAATCCACTCAAAACACTAGTACAAAAATATATATATACACATTGATATTTCAATGTTTAGGAACGAATTGCTGATAAAGATGGTCATGCCCACTTGCAACGCAAAGCAATAGGGTAGTGCCGAATTTTGTTTTGTTCTGTTTTCTTTCTGTAACAATAGTTTGAGAGAGAGAGAGAGAGAGAGAGAGCAACTGATAAGAGAGAGAGAGAGAGAGAGAGAGAGAGAGAGAGAGAGAGAGAGAGAGCAACTGATAGCTCTGTATTGATTGTCCATTTGTGTGTTTACAATAGCTCTCTTTTATAGAGAGAATGAGGATACAAGCAATCAATGGAGCACCGAAAGCATACATTTAAATAATATGCACTAAGCCGCACTAAACTAAAGCTACCACTAAGGAACTAAAGTATTCACAACACTAAGGCTAAAGTATATCATATAGTATAATATATTAACAGCCCCCGCAAACTCAAGGAGGGTAGGCATCGACCAAGTGGAGTTTGGAAACAAGATCACAGAAGCGCCCAGGAGGATGAGCCTTGGTGAAAATATCAGCAGGTTGATCGGCAGAAGCAATAGGGAGAAGATGAACAGTACCACGTGTAACATGCTGTCGAATGAAATGACAATCAATCTCAATATGCTTTGTGCGATCATGAAACACATCATTGTGAGCAATCTGAATGGCGCTGTGATTGTCACAATAAAGAGAGGTAGCGCCAGAAGATGAAACACCCATATCAGTGAGGAGCCAGCGAAGCCAGAGAAGTTCCTGAGTAGTATCAGCAAGAGCTCGGTATTCAGCTTCGGTGCTAGAACGAGCAGTGAGGGATTGTTTCTTGCTACGCCAAGTAATAAGGGAATCCCCTAAGAAGAAACAAAATCCCGTAGTAGAGCGTCGATCTGTAGGATCCCCAGCCCAATCAGCGTCAGAAAAGGCACGCAGTTCAAGAGAGGAGGAAGCAGAGTAGTGAAGGCTATGGAACAGAGTGCCTTTGAGGTATCGAAGGATGTGGAGTAGAGCAGTATAGTGGGGAGTATGAGGAGCCGACATGTACTGACTAACAATGTGAACAGCATATGCAATGTCAGGACGAATCACTGTGAGATAGACAAGACTACCGACGAGCTGGCGATAAAGAGTAGCATCAGTGAGGAGATCCCCATCGAGAGGAGTGAGACGAATCTGAGGATCAACTGGAGTAGAGGTAGTTTTGCAATCGGTAAGACCAGCACGAGCCAAAAGATCTGATGCATATTTTGCCTGAGATAAATAAGAACCAGTAGAATCATGAGAGACCTCAAGGCCTAAAAAATAGTTAAGAGTACCAAGGTCCTTCATTTCAAACTGACGGTGGAGAAAACGTTTGAGTTGGAGAATACCAGCTGCATCATTGCCAGTGATAATCATATCATCCACATACAGAAGGAGAAGAGTGGTACCATGAGGAGTAGTCCGTATAAAAAGAGCAGAGTCATAGGAGCTAGAGGTGAACCCAAAGTCATGAATGATAGAACTGAATTTTGCAAACCAAGCGCGGGGTGCTTGCTTGAGGCCATAGAGGGCACGCTGTAGTTTGCAAACCTTATGAGGTGAAAAAGTGGACCCCGGTGGAGGTTGCATGTAGACCTCCTCAAGAAGATTACCATTGAGGAAAGCATTTGTGACATCCATCTAAAAGAGCTCCCAGTGGCGAGCAGCAGAAACAGCAAGTAAACTGCGAACAGAGGTAAGTCGAGCAACAGGGGAGAAGGTTTCCTCATAATCAATCGCATATTCCTGGTTGAAACCCTTGGCAACAAGACGAGCTTTGTAGCGTTCAATAGAGCCATCAGAATGAGTCTTGATTTTGTAAACCCATTTGCAACCAATCGCAGTTTTGCCAGGAGGAAGATCAACAAGATCCCAAGTATGAGTTTTGTCCAAAGCTTGGAGTTCATCAGTCATAGCTTGCTGCCAAAGAGGATTAGTACAAGCCTCACGATAGGAGGTAGGTTCATAAGTAGAAAAGGCAGCAGATCCAACAATATAATCACGAAGATGGATAGGAGGTTGAGTTACCCGATGTGGTCGACCCGTAGGAGGATCGGTGGGAGGAAGAATCGGTGGAGAAGGAGGTGGTGTAATGAGAGATGGACCTTCAGGAAGAGCAAGCTGGTCGGGAGCAGGAGTGAGCAAGGGCGTCTCAATAAAGGAGGAACCTGTATCAAAATCATCAGAGAAGATATCTATGGAAGGATTAGTAAACAATACATTAGTGGAAAGTGCGGGTAAGTGAAAGGAGGACAGGGAGGAAAACATTTTGTGTTCCCAGAAAACGACATGGCGAGAGATACGAAGACGTTTAGAGAAAGGGTCCCAACAGCGAAAGCCTTTATGTTCAATTCCATACCCAAGAAAGCAACAAAGACGAGAACGAGGTTCAAGCTTGGTGTGTTCATGAGATTGAAGTAGAACAAAGCTGGCAGAGCCAAAAACCCGAAGATTAGTATATGGAGGGGGAGTGCCATGCAGACGTTCAAAGGGAGTTTGATTATGGATGACAGGGGTAGGAGCACAATTGATAGTGTAGACAGCAGTGAGGGCAGCTTCCCCCCAAAAGTTTTCAGGGCAAGAAGAAGAGAGAAGGAGAGCGCGAGTAGTGTCAAGAATATGCCTATGTTTCCGTTCAGCACGGCCATTTTGCTGGGACGTGCCAGCACAAGAACGATGAGGCAGTGTACCATGACTCTGAAGAAAAGAGAGGAAATCGGAGTCCCGATATTCCATAGCATTGTCAGAGCGAAAAAGTTTGATGGTTTTGGAAAACTGGGTGTGGATCATTTTGGCAAAGTTATAATAAAGGGTTTTGAGTTCAGACCTAGTTTTCATGAGAAAAATCCAAGTAAACCGTGAAAAATCATCAATAAAAACAACAAAATAACGAGATCCCCCCATAGTAGGAGTAGAGGAGGGCCCCCAAATATCTGAATGTATAAGATCAAAAGGTGCACAAGAAACAGAAGTACTTTTATTGAATGATAAAGCAGGTTGTTTGGCAAGTTGATAGGGTATACAATCGAAAGTATCCGGAAGTACATGACCCAATTGTCCACTAGAAACCAAAGACTTTAAGCGATTAACAGAAATATGCCCTAACCGACAATGCCAAAGATGAAAAGGAGATAAGGAGGAAGCTGATGCAGGAGCAGCGATCTGAGGAGAGGTAGGAACATGGAGGTGAATGAGCTCATAGAGACGTCCGTGCTTACGGCCGATCCCAATAGTCTGCCCCGTCTGAGGGTCCTGCACCAAACAATGAGTAGCAGAAAATATGACAGTTAGACCAAGTTCACATAATTGACCAATAGAAATAAGGTTTAAAGTGAGAGCAGGGATATGGTAAACTTGAGGCAACGATAAAGAAGATGTGGAAACAGTACCAATATGACGAACAGTCATGAGAGAACCATCAGCAGTTTGAATGGAGGGAATATGAGAAGATGAAGAGATAGAAGAAAATATAGTAGAACTGGAGGTCATATGATTACAACAGGTAGAGTCAAAATACCAAGAAGAGTTACCTGGAATCACAGACAAAGCAGTAGGAGGAGGAGTACCGGACTGGGAGAGAAGGTGTTTGAACATGGCCTCTTCATCCGTTGGAGAAAAGAGAGGGGTAGATGGAGCAGGAGATTCAGAAAAACCCTCAGAGGCAGCAGTAGAGACAGCAACAGCAGTGTGATGAGACTGATTCCCAGAATGAGACTGATTTCCGGAGCGATGAAAGCTCCCCCGGGAAGAACCACCGCGAGAAGAGTGTTTGTTGGAGGAGGAGCGGGATGGATTACGAAAACAATCCTGTTGCAGATGACCAGGACTAAGTTTGTTGCAGTATCGGCAGGTTCTGACAGGGCAATTGACCAGGAGATGTGTTGAAGGAAGGCCCCGATTCTGACAATAGAGGCAGGCAGTGGTCCGCTGGGTAAAGGATGGCCGGTACGGAGGAGTGGCAAGAACAGAGTCCACATGATGAGTTTGGAGAGTACCAAGACGAGTCTCCTCTGATAGCAGCTCAGAAATGGCTTGTTCCAGAGTGGGCAAAGGATGACGATGAAGAAGAGAGGCACGTACAGGCTCAAAAGATGGAGTGAGAGCCATGAGAAAGTGCACTAACCTTTGCTGATTACGATGGGCAGTAAATAAGACAGCATCTTCTCGGTGAGGCCAAGTCGGCTCGGAAAGAGCAAGCTGATCCCAAACAGAGTACATTT
The DNA here is from genome assembly GCA_036172215.1 of Camellia granthamiana. Lineage (NCBI taxonomy): Eukaryota > Viridiplantae > Streptophyta > Magnoliopsida > Ericales > Theaceae > Camellia > Camellia granthamiana. The sequence goes on along the minus strand of CM069906.1, from coordinate 21,658,196 downwards.
GAGATAAAAAGTCATTAATGGACTGATTGGATTCTTGGCGCATGCGGTGAAGTTGGCTCTGAAGTTGATATTGATGAGCTAGACCAGTAGTCTGATATCTTTCTTTCAAAAAATCCCAGATGTCTTTTGCAGGAGAAGTGAGAGAGTCAAGCTGAAAGCGACCAAACTGAAGACTGATAGAGGTAACAGAAGTATTGCGAAACCAGGTAATGATTTGGTAATTCTTGCTGTCCCATTCCTCAAGTCGGTCTTCATATGTAGCAGTAGCAGTAGCAGTAGTAGCAGTAGCAGTAGTAGCAGTGTCTTTTACTGGTTGAGTCACATCCCCGGTGATAATTCGCCAGAGCTTCTTTCCTTTGAGGAAGGAAGACATGGCTTGGGCCCATAGGACATAGTTGGAACCATTCAAAATAACGGAAATGGGATGGGAGGCATCATGACGATCCATAATAATAGGTGAATAGGGCGAAATAAATAGGAGCAGACCTGTAGAAGCAAAATTAGGTAAAACAGAGTGTACCAGTGAGTCCGGAAGGTCGAAAATAGCTAGGAAAGGTGTGCTGCGCAGAGATGATGTCAGCAGAGGTGTTAGCGGCGCACGTTAGCAGAGTGCAGGGAGGAACACGTTAGCAGGAAGGTAGCGGCGCACGATAGCGGACTGGCGCAGGCGCGGCTCACGGTAGCAGCTTTGGCGCACATGGGTGCACACTAGTGAAGCGGCGCACGAGAGGCGCACAGTAGCAGGCGCGGCGCACGGGAATGGTAGGGCTGACGTCAGCTGCGAGTGTGTGGGCGCGTGTGGGCGTGTGGAAAATGTGTGCAGCAACAGTTGGCGCGTGCAGGCGCGTGTGAGTGTGGTGGCGGACTTGGTGACGCCCCGCGGACAAAGGCAGCGCGTGTGGGCGCGTGAGACGGTTTCTTAGGACGGGCTTGGTGCCGTTGGAATCGTGAGGAGATTCCGAGTGGTTTGGTGTAGTGCCACTGTGTACGGGACTAAACACCAAAATCGAAAATTGCCAGAAATGTAATACTGGGCTCTGATACCATGTAACAATAGTTTGAGAGAGAGAGAGAGAGAGAGAGCAACTGATAAGAGAGAGAGAGAGAGAGAGAGAGAGAGAGAGAGAGAGCAACTGATAGCTCTGTATTGATTGTCCATTTGTGTGTTTACAATAGCTCTCTTTTATAGAGAGAATGAGGATACAAGCAATCAATGGAGCACCGAAAGCATACATTTAAATAATATGCACTAAGCCGCACTAAACTAAAGCTACCACTAAGGAACTAAAGTATTCACAGCACTAAGGCTAAAGTATATCATATAGTATAATATATTAACACTTTCATTCTCTATAGAATGGGTCTTTGTTTTAAGCACAATGATACTTTATATAAATATTGAAAAATTTTATAGTACACACTCTAAAATTATGATATTTATACTTTTTTTTTTAAATTTATTGTGGTGTTAATTATTCATTTATCATGACTCACTATAGTGTTGATTATATTAGTTATGACCTATTATGATTATTATTTTAGTTATATTCGAAAAGATTTTTGATTATATTTTATGTGATATTTGGTTATTACTCATTATTTTTTTTTGTAGTTATAACAGAAAGTGATTTAGTTATAATATACACCCTGTCTAGGGTGTATATTCTAAAATGACCCTAAAAACTTGTAGATGGCTTCCTATATCACTAAGAAGATTCACACATATCCATTTTTGTGATAAGAAGAGTACCTATTTATCTTATCTTTGTATGTATTTTATTTTATTTATTTCTCTTGTTGGTTGATTACTCACTAACTTGGGGTAGTGCTAGCAATTGATTGTGCTGCATTTCGGTGGCAAACTAGTTGGTATGGATTTGCTTGCATTGATGCTTTTGCACTTTGCTTTTATTGATGCTTATCTATGTAAATCTTTCAATGATATTCATCAATGAAGTTTTTTATTTATTAATTTATTTTTATTTTTTATGTGTGTTAAAAAAAAAAGAGCCGATGACTGCAGTGTTTGTAGAATATGTTTTGCTTTTAATGATTCTTATATTTTGGACATCCAGATGGGTTATATTAGGAAATTATTAATAAGAAATCACTTATATGAGTATGAACTAGGCTGGTTTTGCAAGAATTGAGAATGCTAAATTTTTTAGAGCACTTGTTAATTACCAAGTGTTGTTCAATGCTAAAATGAACACAACCATGAGAACCAAACTGTGTCGCGAGATACTTTGTGTATAGTCTATTTTATTGACTTACACAAACAGCTAAACAGTTCAAGACATCACGTCCATTGATTAGACAATAAGTTTGATAGGCTTTCACTAAGGAAAGTTCAAAACCAAAAACTACATATATCGATGTGGTGTATCTTCTTAGTGTACTCTTTCTTTATTTGCATTTCGTTGCATGTCCTATATAGTGAATTCCATTCATATGGGGGGATTGTTGGAAATGATTTGTAAAAACTTTATTTTTAGCCAATAAATTTGAGGTACGACCCTTGCATTATTTTCGGCGAGTCTGAGCGGTAATATTTTTTATGCCACGTAGTGAATAATATTGTATATTTAGTTTTTCAAAAATCATTAACGGATGAATGAGAATTCAACACACAATGAAGTTTCATAGAAATGGTATTTGGTGGGTTTTTTACACATTGTGAAATGTGCTTGTCTCACATAGGTAAGGCAAGAAAACTTGTATTTGATGGTTCAATTGGAGACCCTTGTCACGAAGGCTCAAACCTGTGACACTTTGCCTACATCGGCCACAAGAAAACCCTGTCCAGCCACAAAAGTCAATTAAAAATTTTAACAAGTTCGAACTCAATAAAAATTTAACGAATCGAGCTCGAGTCAAGTTGGCTTAGGCTTGACTCAAACTTGAGCCTATTCACGAGTCTTAATGAGCCAAAAAAAAAAAATAATAATAATAATTATAAATTCATATTTGCATTGGAGATTAAAGTTACAATTAAAATTTTGATTATACAATTATATATACAATATATATAAACATACTAAAGAAAAGTCAATATTTTACAAAAATAATAATATCTACCACTACTATTATATAAATATATTATCTATGGTTAGCTATTATTTACATTTACATTTTTTATATATATAAATAACATGCATATTTATATATTGTTTAATACATGTATAATAAATATTAAACGAGCTGAACTAACAAGCCGAGTTTTAATATGTTTAAACTTATTTATTAAGATTTTAACAAGCTCCAACTCGAGCTCAAACGCAAATAATAATAATAATAATAAATAATTAATTAATTGAGTTCGAATGAGCCCTTACCGAGCCGAGTTTGAATCCGCTTACGAACGGTTCTATTCATTTGTGGTCCTATGCATGCATGAGTGCACCATTAGAGATCCCAAAAAGGAAGCAACATACAGAGTCATTATAGAAGTGGTATGTGGTGGAAGGGAGGAGAAGAAATGTATTGCCCTCTTCTTCAGCCAAACATTATAGGGAAAGTCTAGGAACTCAGGCCTATTGACCTAAAATTTTTTGGATAGTTGATTATGCGGTGAAAAGTAATTTTATCTAAGAATGTGTTTGATTACACAGTGTCCAAGCCCCTGTGCGCACAAGCCATCTCTCAAACTTTTGCCAATAATAGCTATATATTCAACTTAAGAAGAAAATTATGACAACTTCAAATATGACGATAAAACTTTGCAGCGCCAAATAAAAAATATTGTACTTCAAGAAAGAGAAGGATAAACTTACTTACATTCTATGTAATTATTATGATGTATTTAACTTCTCGAAATATATATGTAATGCTGCTCCTGCAATGTGTATTATTAATTGTTCCTATTCGTTTGGGATATAGATTGGCCTTTTGACTTTTTGGCTATTTTAGCTGGGGCTAAAAAGCCATGTGTTGAGATAGACTTTTTGGCTATTTTGACATTTGTGAGAAAAAAAATGAAATGATTATGATTTGAATGTGATATTTTTTAACCTGGGACTAAAAAGTTTGTTTAATCTTTTTGTGACTATTTTAGCCCCAACCTACCCCAACCCAACCCAACCCAACCCATCCCATCATGCCAAACCAATACTATGTTACTAGATGTTCTTCAAGTTCAATAGAGTTATTTTATTTTTTATTTTTTTTATCCGAAGTTCAATAGAGTTTAAGATTAGCATAATTTACTACAAATCATTCATATTGCTTTCTGATGCTACAGCAAGTTCTAGATGGACCGGGTCGGACTGATCCATGCTTCCTAAACCGATGTCCGATTGATCAAGCCCACCAGAGAACCTGCACAAGAGTTCAACGGGGAACGGGGAGTCCCCTAGCCAACCCTCCGACGAACAAGTTAGAAAGAGAAGTGGATTGAAGAGATAGACTGGAGATAGAGAGCTTAACCTTCTACATGTCTTCGACGTCTGCTTATATCCTTTGGTAATCATTGCGTTATCCCTTCCGACCTGCCACCTTGGCCGAAAGTCTATGTTCTAGCTTACCTTGTTCATGGTGAAGGCGTTCTGTCTCGACGAAGAGGGGTTATCACAATAAATGCTGTAAGGGGCCTCATTAATGGCGATGCACAGTAGCAATAACTTTGCAGATCTTTGTCTGCTGATGTGGCCTACTCTTCTCTTGCCTTGTGTCTTGATGTCATTGGTTCTTATTGCTAAATGGGGCTGTAGCAGTGTTGGGCTCTAGTATTTGAGATATGTATTGGGCCCTAAATGGTGGGCTATAATCTCTATGGGCTTACCCATGTCAGTAGTCTCCCATTCCCAAGTGCAGCTTTAGTCCAACGAACGGAATAATGAAAAGAATGAGGGCTGTGAAAAACCGGCTGAGTGAAGGTCGACCGAGAGGGGTGACCGACCATGAGGAGGGCCGACTGCGAAGGGTGGCTGAGTGGAGGAACCGACCATGAAGAAAGCCAACCGCGAAGGGTGGCCGAGTGGTGGGACCGACTATGAAAAGGGCCAACCGCGAAGGGTGGCCGAGTGGTGGGACCGACCATGAAGAAGGCCGACCGCGAAGGGTGGCCGAGTGGTGGGACCGACCATGAAGAGGGCCGACCGCGAAGGGTGGCCGAGTGGAGGGATTGACCATGAAGAGGGCCGACTGCGAATGGTGGTCGAGTGATGTGGCGTGGGGCTTGAGAGGCGGCGGGGTACGTGTTGAAGTGAAGTGGAATAGACAGGGAAGGGAAAAGGGGCAGTGGATCGTGGTCGTACACGTGGCAGAATCTCGTAGTAGGGGAGGTTAGGTGTTGGGCAATAAGTGAAACGATAGGTCATTATAGGGTGTTGAAAAGACAGTTTTGGCGGATTTTTGAAAATTTTCAAACTGGCGAAAATTAATTGTGACCCTTGGAATACAGGCAAGCCTGGGGCCTTTGGTATTATCCGCTTGACCTACCTTTTTGCAAAAAATCAAGACATTCCAAGTGTAAACTCCTTCGTTGCCAACGGCACACCCTTGCAACACCTTTTGAATTTTCTTGCGCCTGCATCCGGAGCTATTCATAGACATACAAGAGAGATGGCACAAGAGGAAGCAACCACCGCAAGGGTTGATCCCCTAGGCGACGATGACATGGTTGACCCGGCAAATCAATACCGTACAGAGCGTAGGGAGGGAGAGGGAGCGAGTCAGGCGGTGCGGGCTCGCCCCAGGACAATAATTTCGGCAGTGAGACCGATTAGTTAGGTGGAGCCGAACCATTGGCACACTAAGGCAGATAGATCTATACTGACCGCGGAGGAGTTGGAGAGAATAAGGAAGAAGTACTAAATTCCCTCGGAGATAGGGCTGAGGCTGCCTACATCCACAGAGAGGGCGTCAGATATGTGGCCGGGCGAATTCAGTCTGTACGCGAAGGCGTTGCGAGGAGGCTTGAGGCTCCCTCTGCCTGAAGTGGTAGTGAGTGTACTGAATAAGCTGGAAGTGGCGCCAGGGCAGTTGATGCCGAACGCCTAGAAAATACTGATAGCGTGTGCGAGTTCCTGGCAGCAAGCGACCGGAGGGATGGCCATGACTGTAGAGGAGTTCTTCTCGTGCTACAAGGCCTCCGGTCAGCAGGAGACATGGGTGACGCTGCAAGTAGTGGCGGGATGAGGGCTGGTGGCGGGTCTTCCATCTTCAGTGAAGGGGTGGAGGCCGAGATGGTTCTTCTTGACTGCGAACGCTGGTGCGGGAGTTCGCACCACATGGAAAGTGCCAACCAAATCAGTGGAGCCCAAGTTGGACAAGGTGACGGAGGATCGAGTGAAAAGGGTGAGGGAATGGAGAGAAGAGAAGGGGGTGAGGTGGGAGGAGCTGGTCCTGCCTTCAACATTGTTCGCCCTGAAATTGGGGCCGCAACCGTTGGGGGAGGACCCAACAAGGGAAGAGCTGGAAGCGTAGAGGAAGGCGGAGGAGGAGGAGGAGAGGAGACTGTTCGAGCGAGTGGACAAGTATAAGGAGACACAACTTGGGCCTGCTCTGAAGCCAATCGCGAGGGAGCGAATCCGACCGCGCCCAAAGCCGTTGGAGGAGAAGGATCTAGGCGACTTTGAGCCACGACCGCCCCCGGTGGATCCTCTAAAGGAGAGGAACAAAAAGGAGATGGAGGGTTTGAAGAAGAAGAAGAGAGTCCGGCAGACTGAAGGGGAGCCCGCCTTGAAGTGGAGGAAGGAGGTGACGGCGGAGGAGACCCCTGAAATGGAGTTGGAGAGAGCGGCAAAGGGAGTGGAGAGTGGGGCGACTGACCCTGAGGGACAAGTGCAAAGTAGGCGGTCGGCACTGAGCAGAGTGCAGAGCCACAGCCAAAGGAGGGTCTGGCGTCGCAAGGTGAGGGAGAGAGACCTGAGTTGAAGACCGCCTTCTACCACGTCCCTATGGTGTCTGGGGGAGTGGAAGAAGAAGGGAGGGAAGCCAGAATGGCTGCGGATCACCTCTTGGGGGTGGTGGAAGACGCAGCTGTTCGCTTAGTGGCTAGGTTCACTGAGGCTAAGCTGCAGAAGGGATTATGCTTAGCCCAGATGGAGGTGACTGCCTTAGCAGGAGCCCTGTTGAATAAGGCGGCTGTGGCGAAGGGTGAAATGAGGAAGGACAAGGAAAAGCTGAGGTAGGTGGAGGCCCAGCTTGAAAATTTGAAGAAGGAGAGCGTAGGCTGGAGGAGGGCTGCGCGGAGTGCGTGTGCCAGAGGGTTGGAGGAGGCTCAGAAGGCGAAGAAGATGGACGTGTTGGCGATGGTGCAGGGTAACGTTGCCGATCGTGCCTATGCTGAACTGCTCGCGACCAAGTTGGAGCTGGAGGGCGAACGCCGTAAGGTGGTGTCGTTCGAGTTCTAGCTGGTTGGTGAGCAGAAGAAGCTGGAAGAAGCTCAAAATGCCTTCATTGTCGCCAACGACCGGTTTGAAAAGGCCATGATCAGCAATGAAGATCTGCGCGCCCAGTGGGTCAAAGAAAAAGAAGAAGCGGACCTGAAGATCGCTGGGTTAGAGCGAGATCTAGCAAACGAGCGCGCTAAGGTAGTGGCAGAAAAGGCAGCACTGGAGAAGGAGTTGGAGGAGGAGAAAGCCAAGTCAGCCTCTGAGAGGGCAGCATACCCCGATTTGTGCATTGCAGCAGTAGAGCAATTCAAGGGGTCTGCTGACTTTCAGATGGCTATCGATGCGGCGATCGCCAGCCACCTGGCGAGAGAAAGGTCTGGGGGGGCCGGCCTGTCGGGGGCGACCGCTGGGGGCAGGAGTGAAGGAGAAGTGATCCAGAGCTTCCAGTGGTCGGACTTCTACAAACACGAGATGGCTGAGTTCTGGGACGGCGGGTGGAAGATGTTCAAGCGTAAAGCTGAAGAGCTGTTCCCAGACTTGGACTTCAGTAGTGTAAGAATTGATGAAGACGATGTGGCCCAGACTCCCTTAGATGAGGGTGTTGAAGAAGAAGACCTCGTCTCAAGTGAGGAGGAATGAGTGGTGTACACAAAATTTGTACTTAAAGAGTTTTGGTTGCTTCTTTTTTTTTTTTTTTTTTGTTTTTTGAATTGCTGTAATAAACTGATATACAAGTTTATGAATGAATAAAATTCTGAGTTGCATTTGCTACACTGTTGTCTTTATTTTTGTAAGTCTGAAATGAATGAGAATAGTGATGTACGTAGGACTGAATGATTGTGAAGCTCAAAATGTAAGAATGTTAAAAAATTTGAAGTTTCAAATCATGACCCAAAAATGGAGTCAGTCTGGCTTGTAAGGGTCCCCAAGAGTGAACTTTTAAATTATATTGTAAGGGTGTTGATAAATGAAAGATTAGTTTGGAATTTGACTAAGTAAAGAATGTTGTAAAAACATGGACCTGGAATTTGACTAAGTGTGGCCACTAATGCCACAAGCATAAAGATCGCATGAATGGCCTTAACCGAGCTCTTCATTCGTGCTTAGTTTGGGTTGAACCATGATTAACTCGGTCGGGCTGACTCTTCAAGTTTTAAGTGACTCAGTCTGGCTGAGGCTTTTCATGCTCAGTCTGGCTGAGGCTTTAAGTGACTCAGTCTGGCTGAGCTCTTCATGCTCAGTCTGGCTGAGGCTTTTTCATGACCAGTCTGGCTGAGGCTTGTCATGCTCAGTTTGGCTGAGGCTTTAAGTGACTCAGTTTGGCTAAGCTCTTCATGCGCAGTCTGGCTGAGGCTTTAAGTAACTCTTTAATGACACCTGTTTCACCCCTTGTCTTTTTGTTTCATCTTTGCAAATTCACCAAGGGCCAAGGCAACCATGTTGCTTCTACTCCTGCCACGTTTTGTTGGTATTTGAGGGGTGTAGCCACATGTCCTATATCGAGAGTCACCTAAATTAATTTGGCTTTATAAAATTGTTATCACTCCTTTGGTGATTCATAATGATTCCTAAAATTACGTATAATTATAAGTTAGGTTCACGTCTAAAAACCTCACTACCCAACTATAAAACATCACTTACCACTTACTAAACTATTTAATGTGCGGTGCCTCGCAAACAATTTAATTGATAACTTCCCAATTTCTTATTTATTTATTATTGTTATTATTATTGATTGATTTATTTACTTATTTTGGAGTTCTATTTATTGAAATTTTAAAAGAAAAAATTCGGGTGCCACATTTCTCCTCTCCTTAAAAGAAGTTTGTCTCCAAACTTGACGTACCTTGGTTTTCGAATAGGTGTGGATATTTGGCCCGCATTTGGCTTTCAGTTTCCCACGTTGCTTCTTCGACACGATGGTTTCTCCATAAGACTTTTACGAGAGGTATAGTCTTATTTCGGAGGACCTGGTCACGGTGATCAAGAATTTGTACAGGTTGCTCTTCATAGCAGAGGTCTTCTTGAATTTCCAGGTTCTCATGATCGACAACATGCTCTGGATCTCGAAGATATCGACGAAGCATCGAAACGTGAAACACATTATGCACATTGGATAGTTCAGGTGGAAGCGCAAGGCGATATGCCACAGAACCAATCCTTTCGAGTATCTCGAATGGGCCGATGTAACATGGGTTTAACTTTCCTCGCTTCCCAAATCGGATAACCCCTCTCGTTGGTTAGATCTTTAGGAACACATGATCACCCACTTGAAATTCTAAATCTCGTCTTTGTGTATCTGCATAGCTTTTCTGGCGACTTTGAGCAGTGCGAATTCGTTGCTGGATGAGTTGGATTTTATCGCTTGTTATTTGCACGATCTTGGGGCCTAATAATTTTCCGTCTCCAACTTCTTTCCAACACAGAGGTGATTGACATCTCCTTCCATACAGTGCCTTGTACGGTGCCATTCCAATACTTGCATGGTGGCTATTATTATACGCGAACTCCACCAAAGGTAGATGATCATCCCAGTTACCTTTGAGGTCTAACATACACAAACGTAACATATCTTCCAAAATCTGGATCGTCCTTTCAGATTTCCCATCAGTTTGAGGGTGATAAGCCGTGCTAAACTTCAGAGTGGTTCCCAAAGCTTCTTGCAATTTGTTCCAGAAATGAGACACGAAGCGGGGGTCTCTATCGGATACGATTGAAACTGGGGTGCCGTGTAAACGAATGATTTCCTTAATGTATAGAGTGGCAAACTTAGAAAGAGAGTATATGATTCTGATTGGTAGAAAATGCGCCAACTTCGTTAATCGATCCACGATAACCCATATCGCATCATTCTTTGAGACTGATTGCGGTAGTCCGACCACGAAGTCCATAGTAATGTGTTCCCACTTCCATTCAGGAATAGGGAGTGGTTGCAACATTCCTGTAGGTCTCTGATGTTCTGCTTTAACTTGTTGACAACGCAGGCATTTGGAGACATGGCTTGCTATGTCTTTCTTCATTCCTATCCACCAGAAGTGTTCCTTCAGATCGTGATACATCTTCGTATTGCCAGGATGGATCACAAACCTCGAGCTATGAGCTTCTACCAAGATCCTTTTCTTGAGTTGTGGAAGGTCGGGTACGCAAATTCGATTCCGAAATTTTAGCATTCCATTGCTTATCGTGAAATCAGGATCGGGCGTGCTTCCTTGTTCCTCGTACTTTTTCTTCAAAAGTTTATCTTCACATTGGCGGGTTCTAATTTCTTCAATCAACTCAGGTTCCATGATTATATTGGCAAGCAATCCATGGATCTTGCAGAGAATAAGGGTACATGCTAAACTTTTGGTCGTTTTTCGACTTAATGCGTCTGCTACTACGTTAGCTTTGCCGGGATGGTGATAGATCTCTATATCATAGTCCTTCATAAATTCTAGCCATCGACGTTGCCTCATATTCAATTCCTTCTGTGTAAACAGATATTTGAGACTCTTGTGATCAGTGTAAATTTCACAGGTTGCATCGTAGAGGTAATGACGCCAGATCTTGAGAGTGAAGATAACCGCAACCAACTCTAGATCATGAGTTGGGTAGTTTCTTTTGTGAGTCTTTAGTTGGCGGGAGGCATAAGCAATGACCTTCCCATTTTGCATAAGAACGCAACCCAAACCATTGTACGAGGCATTGCTATAAATTACAAACCCTTTTGCTTTCGCGGGGAGTGCTAGTATAGGAGCCGTCACGAGTCTGTTCTTCAATTCTTGGAAGCAATGTTGTTGCTTGTCCGTCCATTCAAAGGGCCTGTTCTTTTGAGTTAGCTGGGTCAAAGGTGAAGCTATTTTCGAGAAATCTTGCACAAAAGTAATAGCCGGCTAGGCCCAAAAAGCTTCGAATCTCAGACACGTTAGTAGGTCGTGGCCAATCCACGATTGCTGCAACCTTTTGGGGATTAACTGAGATGCCATCTTTGTTAATGACGTGCCGAGAAAGCGTACACTAGTGATCCAGAATTCGCATTTCTTTAATTTGGCATAAAGCTTGTGATCACGTAGTGTTTGTAGAACTCTTCGTAGGTGGTCCTCATGATCTTCTGGCGATTTGGAGTATATAAGAATGTCGTCAATAAAGACAATAATGAACTCGTCAAGATAGGGTTTGAACACTCAATTCATGAGGTCCATGAAGGCCGTTGGAGCATTTGTGATGCCAAATGGCATGACGAGAAACTCGTAGTGCCCGTAACGAGTTCTGAAGGCAGTCTTTTCAATACTTTATGTTTTGACTTTTAGTTGATGGTAACCAGAACGCAAGTCAATTTTTGAGAATACTTGGGCGCCTTGCAGTTGATCAAACAAGTCGTCAATTCGTGGTAGAGGGTACCGGTTCTTGATGGTGGCTTTGTTCAGCTCCCGGTAATCGATGCATAGCCTCATTGTACCATCCTTTTTCTTTACGAACAGTACCGGAGCTCCCCATGGTGAGGTACTTGGTCGGATGAAGCCTTTGTCCAGTAGTTCTTGGAGTTGGATTTTTAGTTCTTTCAATTCTGTCATGGACATGCAGTAAGGGGTCTTCGAGATTGGTTGTGCACCAAGTTGGGTTTCAATGGTGAATTCAATTTCTCGGTCAACTAGGGTACCAGGCAGGTCTTCAGGAAATACATCCGGGAATTCTTGAGCCACAGGGATTGCATCAAGTGTGGGGGTCTCTTGTTGAGTATCGATCACATAACAGATACAACTACAACAACCCTTTCTTAGCAGTCGTTGGGCTGTCATGAAGGATATAATACATAGGGGAGGAGAGGCTCCAGTTCCTTCAAAGATAAGCTCGAGTTGGTTTGGTGACCGGAGGAAGACCTTTTTGGCTTCACAATCGATGGAGGCACGGTTGGCAGCTAACCAATCCATTCCTAAGATCACATCAAAGGTACTAATGCAGAGGGGAATCAAATCTACATGTAAGGTTTCACCTTTTAAGGATATAGTACAAGATTTGTACACATTAGTACTAAGGGCAAAATTACCAGAAGGAAAAGACACAGATAATACATATCCTAAGGGTTCGGGTGTTGATGCCAACTTGGTAGCAAAGTGTGGTGTAACAAAAGAATGAGTTGAGCCAGAGTCAAAGAGAACATGGGCTAAGTGACCACAAACAGAAAGTGTACCTGACACGACGTTCTCTGTAACTTCTGGGTTTCCAGGTACTAAGGCAAAGGCTCTTCCTTGGCGTTTTTGGTCCTTTCTCACTCCTCCAGGTACCGCGGGTTTTCGGACTGGTTCAGAGGGGCTAACGAGCTTTGGACAATTTCTCAGCAAATGGCCAACTTGGCCACATTTAAAGCATGCTCCCGTGTCTCGACGGCACTGTCCCTAATGAGTCTTTCCACAGGTAGTGCAAGCTGGAATGGTGTCACCTCTGGGATTTGTAGGACCTTGATTGCTTGAACCGGTTGAATTGGTTGTACCTGTATTTATTTTCTTGGGAGGCGCGACACCGAGCCTTCTGTTATCTCTTTCTCACAATCGCTTCTTTTGGGTTGGTTCCCCGGAACGCAAGGTTTTAATCCATTTTTCTGCAATGTATGCTCGATCTACCACCTCCGCATAGGTTGGTAGTTTCAAAACCTCCAACCTGTCTTTAATTTCAGGATCCAATCCCGCTTCAAATTTTCTGGCTTTTCGAGCTTCGGTGGGGATGACGTATGTCGCGAATCGGGCCAGTTGCGTGAACTTGCTTTCATATTCGGCCACTATCATGGTTCCTTGCCTTAGATGTATGAATTTCGACGCCTTTTGTTCCCGCAGCGAATCTAGAAAGTATTTTTCATAGAATACCTCCAAGAATCTGGCCCAATTCACAATATCTTCTTTCGCCAAGGTAAGTAGCCACCATTCTTGTGCATCGTCTTTGAAGGTGAATGTGGCGAAAGTCACCTTCTGTCTTTCTATGCAAGGCAGCGCGTGGAAAATTTTCTTCATATCTCTGACCCAAGCTTCTGCCACCAGTGGGTTTGTGCTACCGGTAAATATGGTAGGTTTCAAGTCCTGGAACTGTTTTATAGTAGTTGGCTCTTCTCGTCGTTCAGGAAATCCGTTGTTAACGTTGGTTTGTAGGGCTCGCAGGAAACTAGTAACTGCTCTTTCCATGATTTGCTCCATTTGGTCAGCACCATTGACCGATGATTCGGTTCCATTTCCATCATTAGCCGTCACTACAAGGTGAAAATGGTTAGTGGACTTCTTCTTCTTCCTTTTTTTTTTTTTTTTTTTTTTTTCGAATCAATTATTATTGCAATATTATATCTATGATTCATAATGATATCATAACGATATATACATACATTACTTACATAATACCGGGTTTACTTATATAAGGAAAAGATACAAGTACAACACACTTAGATAACGGTCAGGTGTTAGTGTCTAATCCTATTGATACAAAATTGGATTAGGCTAATCATCGTCAGGTCATAAAAGGATCATCTAGAAGGGGCTGTTAGGCCACCACCATGAGAACTGACTCCGGAAAACTGGCCTATGGAATAACTCTGCAAACTCACTCTGCATGAGGGATTCGAACTCCCACCCACTGTGTTCTATCCCAAAACAACTCCATACCACCTGAACTATGTAGACAGGAGCACCGTGATCATAACCCCAAAATTCTCGTCCGGTAATTCATACCGGTACCTCCAAGTATGATGCACTATTAGTGAAGTCCATAGCTGAGGTATGGACAATATGCTATGGAGGGGGTGTCGCGGTGCGGATATGGCTGCTAGGATATGCGTGTCCCCTTCGTTCCGCAAAGCCTAGGGATAGAGGTGCGACCAGAAAATGCGGCTGCTCTAAGTCCGGAGCAAGGCCAATGACGTGGGTCGGCCCTATATATCTCTCACGAGTGCTGCCTTAGCTAAGTCTCCAAAATAAGAAATCCTCATCAGGGTCGGCTTGCAAATACACGGGTTGTCCCATAAGTCGGTCTAGCGCGGGGTGGGCTTGCCTAACAAGACTCTCCGAATCACACCAGCTCTCTAATAAGTTTGGCACAAGATGAACTCCTGGGGGCTCGAACCAAAACAACTCCATGAGATTGGCCATTTCCTACAACACAGGAAAACTTAGCCTAGACATTGTAACATGGTTTACTTGTGTTAGACATATCACCTAATATCAAATAACACAAGGTTAATAATTTTTTTTTTTGAATATATTATATATATATATTTTTTACAATTCAAATAATGTGAATTTCAATTAATGTGAATAATCGTACAGGAAATTTCAAAAAAAACATATACAATTTTGTTTTATACACATTTTTTTTTGGAAATAATTTTTTAATTCAAATATTGTGAAAATTATACGGAAAATTCAAAAACTTAACACTATTTATTTATTTATTTTTATAAAAAAAAATTCATTGCTCTGATACCACTTTTGTCACGACCCAAACTCGGTACCCAAAGGCTCCGCGTCGTAACAAGATAAAAATAAAATAATTCAAATAATTTTGTAGTCGCAGCGCAAGCGGATAAATTAAATAAAATAAGTGGGTACCAAATGATTATTTAAAAGGGAATAAAACATAGTCATTTGAACTTTATTATATTACAAGAGTTCAAAAACAAAAAAAAGATATTTAAAAAAAATAACACAGCGATTCATTTTCCATCTTAATCCCGCTAAACCTCGTCACCTGAAAGGGGTAATAGCTATAAGCACATAGCAGAGTGAGAAATATTATACTGTGAGTATAGGGGCACAAAATGACCATGGATAGTTATTTATGCTTATACATTTACACAATTTGAGTTGAATACACAAATAAATTAAGTGGCAGAAACGGTACAGAACAGGGGTCAATGGATCCATGACAAACAGGGGACCACAAAATGGTCAAACGGGGGCCAATGGTTAGTTAAGTCCCCCAGGGCATGGGACTCCCGTGGTGGTACTTATAGAAAATAATTATTTACAAGATCATGGTCAAATATTCTTTAAAATTTAAACAAACATATCCATGGGTTTCATTTTAAACAAATAAAGTTCAGAAAATAATCCACGTAATTGAAATATTAACCTAACCATAAAACATAATTTATATCAAATAAATTGTGGTAACTCAAAACATTCGTAAAATATATTATGGTAACTTAAGACATATAAAAAAACATATTACAGTAACTCAAGGTATAATAAAACTCACCTAAAAATTACTCATAAATTATTCTGAGCTTGCTCCCGTTTCTAGGACTCCTTTCTTGAATGCTTCTTATTTTTTTTGTGTTCTTGCTTTAGCACTAACGTCCCATTTATACATGACTTAAAGTGAGGCTCAAGCAAAGCCAACACACATGTGGATAATTCCTCTCTTTGCCACCTATTCTTCACTCCTCAAAGTTTAACTCTTTGATGACACCTGTTTCACCCCTTGTCTTTTTGTTTCATCTTTGCAAATTCACCAAGGGCCAAGGCAGCCACATTGCTTCTACTCCTGCCACGTTTTGTTGGTATTTGAGGGGTGTAGCCACATGTCCTATATCGAGAGTCACCTAAATTAATTTGGCTTTATAAAATTGTTATCACTCTTTTGGTGATTCATAATGATTCCTAAAATTACGTATAACTATAAGTTAGGTTTACGTCTAAAAACCTCACTATCCAACTATAAAACATCACTTACCACTTACTAAACTATTTAATGTGTGGTGCCTCGCAAACAATTTAATTGATAACTTCCCAATTTCTTATTTATTTATTATTGTTATTATTATTGATTGATTTATTTATTTATTTTGGAGTTCTATTTATTGAAATTTTAAAAGAAAAAATTCGGGTGCCACACATTCGGTAGCTCCTTAGCCCAGAGTCCCTTAGCAGTTTCCAGCTTAGTTTTGATGATCTTTAGAAGAGAGCGGTTGGTGACCTGAACTTGGCCATTGGCTTGGGGATGGCCTGGGGAGGAGAAACATGGCTGGATGTGAAGTTCTGCATAGAATGTCCTGAACTTGGCATTGTCAAATTGTTTACCGTTGTCGGAGACGTTGGCTTGAGAGATGCCAAATCTGTAGACGATCGACTACCAGATGAATCTGGTTGTGTTCCGCTTAGAAATTGTGGCAAGGGGTTCTGCTTCCACCCATTTTGTGAAGTAATCGATGGCGACAATGGCGAATTTGGTTTGGCCTCGGCCAATTGGCAATGGACCAACTAGGTCGATCTCCCATTTGGCGAATGGGTAGGGACTGCAAAGTGTGATCAGCTCTGTAGGAGTAGCATGGGGGATGTTGGCAAAGCGTTGACACTTATCACATTTGAGCACGAAGTCTGTCGCATCTTGATTGAGAGTAGACCAGAAATAACTAGTGCAGAGTATTTTGTGGGCTAAGGACCTGCCACCTGAATGATTGCCACATACACTCTCATGGACTTCTCTCATCACGTAGGTCGCCTGAGTAGGATTGAGGCATCTCAGGTATGGGCGTAAAAAGCCATTTTTATACAAAAGACCACTGACAAGAATGTAATTCGACGACCGGGCCCTGACTTTGGCGGCCTGTTGTTTGTCAGCTAGCAGTTCCCTCGTTGTCAAAAATAGAATGATGTCGGACGCCCATGGGATAGGTTCATTGTGGAGGAAGTGGACTTCTTGCTGGTTGGGGGAAATGGTAGGGTGGGTCAGGTATTCGAGGCGGACACCGTGGCTGAGGTCTGATTGGTCTGCGGAAGCTAATTGAGCCATCTCATCTGCCTTGGAGTTTTTTGCCCGGGGAATGTGCTTGATGTGGAAAGTATTTAAAAGACGAGCAAGGAGGTGTGCAATATCCCTGTAAGCCCGCATTGTGTCGTTCTTGGCATCGAATTCCCCTGTGATTTGGCCGACAATGAGCTTAGAATCGCTGAACACTTGGATATGGCTGACGCCAATGTCTCTGGCTAGGCGAAGACCTGCTATCAATGCCTCATACTCGGCCTCATTATTGCTTGCGTCGAACAAGAAACGGAGAGCACATTTGAAATAACCACCCTCAGGGGCGGTGAGGATAAGACCAGCCCCGCTGCCTTCTTTGCGGGATGATCCGTCGACGTTGAGGGTCCAGGAGTAGGGGTCTTCTGGCTCGGTTGGGGTCGGTGGAGGCTTAGGAGCTGTGGTTGGAGTGGGATTAGTGAATTCTAGGATGAAATCGATAACAGCTTGCCTCTTAATCGTTGTCCGAGGCCGGTAGGAGATGTCAAACTGGCTGAGTTTGACCGACCACTGCATAAGTCTACCAGAAAGCTCTGGTTGTTGCATTATCTTCTTCAATGGTTGGTCAGTGAGGACCACTATGGAATGGGCTTGGAAGTAAGGACGGAGTCGTCTGGAGGCGGTGACTAAGGCCAAAGATATTTTTTCTAAAAGTGGGTAATTCTGTTCCGCTCCCCTGAGGACTAGGCTGATGTAGTAGACTGGCCGTTGGACAGAGCTGCACTGACTGCGGTGTTTGACACAGCTAAATAAAGGAAGAGGGGTTCGCCCGTGATTGCCTGAGAAAGGAAGGGGGGCTGGCCATGCACTGCTTCAACTGCTGAAAGACCTCTTCGGATTCGGCCGTCCACTCAAAACTTTGCTGAAGAACTTTGAAGAAGGGGAGGCACCTATCCGTCGCGCGGGAAATGAAGCGGTTGAGGGCGGCAACTCGGCCAGTGAGCCTTTGAACCTCCTTAATCATTCTGGGAGACTGCATTTCAATCAAGGCCTTGATCTTTTTAGGGTTAGCTTCAATGCCCGCTGACTGACCATGAAACCCAAAAACTTCCCAGATCCTATGCCGAAGGCGCATTTCTTCGGATTGAGCTTCATTTGGTACTTTCGTAGAGTGGCGAAGGTCTCTCGCAGGTCAGCGAGATGATCTGCGGAGAGCTTACTCTTGACTAGCATGTCGTCGACATATATTTCCATGTTCCGGCTTATCTGGTGACGAAAGACAGCATTGACTAACCGTTGGCAGGTGGCCCTGGCATTTTTCAACTCGAATGGCATCATAAGGTAATGGTAGGTACCTCGGTCGGTGATGAAGGAGGTGTGTTCCCGATCAGACGGGTGCATCAGAATTTGGTTATGCCTAGAGAAGGCATCCATGGAGCTAAGCATTTGATGACCGGCCATGGCGTCAACCAGTAGATCTATGCGAGGGAGAGGGTAGCTGTCTTTGAGGCAAGCTCGATTGAGGTCGGAGTAGTTGACACAAAGCCGCCATTTACCATTGGTTTTGCGGACCAGGACCACGTTTGACAACCATCTACGGTAGTCCATGTTCTTGATGAATTGTGCCTCCAGGAGCTTATCTACCTCTGCAGCAATGAGAGTATTGTGCTCCGGATGAAAGATGCGCTGCTTCTGGCGGAAGGGTCGGAAGTAGGGCTCAATGCTGAGGCGATGAGTTATGAAGGAGGGGTCAATATCCGGCATGTCTGAGTGGGTCCAGGCAAATACATCATTGTGTTCGATCAGGAAGGCAGTAAGGTCGGCCTTTGCTTGGGAGGATAATTGGCTGCCGATTTTGGCAGTTTTCGTCGGGTTGGTGGGCTCGATGGGAACCTCAACGAGCTCCTCCACTGGTTCCCCTCTGACCAGCTCGTCCTCATCTTTGACGTCAAATCCTTCAATGATCATAGCCTCCTTGAGCTTGACTTCCTTGAGTGAGGCGACATAACATTCTCGGGCCACGATCTGCTCTTCCCTCACTATGTCAATCCTAAGATCGGTGGGGAACTTGATGGCAAGGTGGAAAGTGGATGTGATAGCTTGGAAAGCGTTTAGGGCGGTGCGGCCAAGGATGATGTTGTAGGCAGGGGGCAGTCGACAACAAGGAAGGTGAGCAACTCTTTGGTTTGTCACGGGTACTCGCCGATTGCGATGGAGGTCACCCAGTCACTAGTGAAACCGACCAAAGGGGTTTGGAGAGGAGACAAACTTTCTTCCCCGATCTTGAGCTGGCAGAAGCAGTTGAGAAAGATGATGTCTAAAGAACTGCCATTGTCGACGAGAACCCTTCTGACTTTGTAGTTGGAGAGGAGGGCCGAAATGACAAGAGGGTCATCATGGGGGTAATGGATGCCTGTGCAGTCGGCGTCAGTAAAGGTGATGGGCTCGGTCCCATTGCCTGGGTTGTTTGGCGGGTTGGTCCAATGTGGAAACTTCTTTGTCGGAGCCTTGCCTGATTTTTCTGAGTTCTGTCCGCTGAGTCGAGCGGGATGGTCCTCCACAAGCAAGCCTGTCGGAAATAACTCTTATTTCTCCAATAGGTCGGGCGGGGTGACCTTGTGCCCGAGGTTGCTGTGGAGGGCGGTCCTCACCCTAGTTAGGTTGTGCTGGTTGGCAGGGAGGGGTGCGCCGGCGGTTGTTTCTGATGAGCTCAGTCTGTTGTCTCTGCTAAGGGCAAGTTTCCGTGAATCGACTGAGGTGACCTTGGCGAATCAAGCCCTCGACCTGATCTTTGAGGTTAGCATACTCTTCGGTATTATGGCCGTGGTCTTGGTGAAAACGGCAATATTTGGACTGGTCTCTCCGATTGGAAGGAATTCGTGATGGTTGTGGCCATTTGAGGGGGTAGCCCCGCTGGATCTGATTGAGGACTTGTTCCATGGGGAAATTGAGGGGCGTGTACTGCTCGAACCGGTCGGGCGGTCGTGTTGGTGCCGACCGGTCGACTCGGGAGGGGGGGTCAGTCAGTATAATGCGGCGTTTGATTATTGTAGTGGGTGTTTCTGGTTTCTGAGTCTTTTCCCTTTTCTCACGGGGTCGGGTTTTTTGCTGTAGGGTCTTGGCGAGCGGCTAGGGAATCTTCGGCATTCATGTATTTTTGGGCTTTGGAGAGTAGGGTTGCCATGGAGGTCGGGGGGCTTTTTGAGAGGGAGAAAAGGAAATCAGATGACCGTAGATCGGCCATGAAGGCCGTAAGGATGACCTTGTCATTGTTTTCCGCTACCTGCAAGGCTTCGGTGTTGAAACGGGTAACGAAACTGCGTGGCGACTCCCCCTCGGTCTGACGGATATTGAGGAGTTGGGTTGCTGGGCGCCGCTGGCGCTGGGCTCCAATGAAATGGCTGAGGAAGGAGTCACTGAGGTGCTGGAACGTGGAGACAGAGTCCACTGGCAATTGACTAAACCAAAGTCGAGCCGACCCCTTGATTGTTACGGGGAAAGCCCGACACATGATCTCGTCGGGAAATGCATGGAGGATCATGAGGGTTCTGTAGGTCTCCAAGTGATCGACTGGGTCCGTTGTACTGTCAAAAGAGTTGATGGTGGGCATTTTGAACTTAGGAGGGAGAGGTTTGTCCCTGATGGAGGCAACAAACGAGAGTTGGCTGTGGTGGATGGTTTATGTTGTATGTTCTGCATGACCCCTTGGAGTTGGAGCTTCATGGCTCGGAGTTCTGCGTCCTAGAGAGGGATGTTGTCACCACCGGAGGGCAACGGGGGCTGGACGCTGCTGGCCTCTCCTTCAGGGTTTGGTGTCGGGATCGATGGCTATGGGCCCCGGGGTGGTAGGTTTATACTTGGGGGAGGGGGTTGCAAGCCTTCCGAGTTGGGTGGATTAGGCTGCAGGATAGTATGGCTCGAGGCTCGTTCTTGGTTGGGGGGAATATTTGGGGGTTGTGGAGGAGGCATAGAAAGGTTTCTTTAGAGTAGAGTATTTATCAGGGCTTGGTTTTGCTCGGCCATGCGGTTAATGCTGTTGGTAAGCTCGGTGAAATACTGTGGTGGGTTGTTTGGATTGGGGGGGTCAGCTTGGTGGTCGGCTTGGTGGTCGGCGACGGCTGCATTATGGTGAGAAGCTATGGATCTAGTTGTGACCATACACTTTGATGGGTAGCAGGAAAGGGTTATTGGGACAGGGTCTCTAGCGCCAATAAGCACAACTGGCGCGCGGAGCAGAACTTTCCCACAGACAGCGCCAACTGATGCTACAACGAGTTCTAGACGGAACGGGTCGGACTGATCCACGCTTCCTAAACCGATGTTTGATTGATCAAGCCCACCAAAGAACCTGCACAAGAGTTCAACGGGGAACGGGGAGTCCCCCAGCGAACCCTCCGACGAGCAAGTTAGAAAGAGAAATGGATTGAAGAGATAGACTGGAGATAGAGAGCTTAACCTTCTACATGTCTTCGACGTTCGTTTATATTCTTTGGTAATCATTGCGTTGTCCTTTTCGACTTGCCACCTTGGCCGAAAGTCTATGTTCTACCTTACCTTGTTCATGGTGAAGGCGTTCTGTCCCGACGGAGAGGGGTTATCGCAATAAATGCTGTAAGGGGCCTCATTAATGGTGATGCGCAGTAGCAATAACTTTGCAGATCTTTATCTGCTGATGTGGCCTGTCCTTCTCTTGCCATGTGTCTTGATATCATTGGTTCTTATTGCTAAATAGGGCTTCAACAGTGCTGGGCTCTAATATTTGAGATATGTATTGGGCCCTAAATGGTGGGCTATAATCTCTATGGGCTTACCCATGTCACTTTCATACAGCATCTTCTCGAGTTTTGTTATCAACATTTTAGTGTGCTTTATTATGATATGTTAATAACTCTGTAACTATTTCATCCACTTTAATAAATTTTTTTTTTAATTTTATATAGCATTTTGTATATATCATTAAAAAATTTAAGTGAAGTTAACAATGATAGTTTATTTAATTTAAAAAATCAATTTATACCTAGTATCAAAGTCTTGCCACGGAAAATGTTTTCCGCACGATAGATGTGGAACATGGGGGATTCTGATTTCTTCCATATTTTGTTCGGTTAAACTATATAAAAGAAGCACTTTGTTGCATTTTCTCATTTTATCACTCCTAATTGCACTTTTAATAAAGTGATAAATAATTTTAAAATGAAAGGGAAGAGTTTAAAGAGAATTGATTAGTTGATACTGTTTGCCACCTCATTAATTGGGAGTAATAAAATAGAAGGATGAGACATTTCCCACTTCTTTCCATTTCTTTTCTATTTTGTAATCCAACTCAGGGATTGAAATTTATTTCTCCATTTCTTTTCTTTTTTCTCCAAATCACTCAAATCAAATGAAAGCTTAGAATTTACTTAAAATACGATTTGTCCATGTAGTTATGGAAATCATATCCTGCCTTTTAAAATTTTTAATTTCATAATAATTTTTTATATTAATAAATCATTAAGTCAATTAACAGTTTTTAATGATGCTGGTGGTGTTAGTGATGGTGGTGGTAGCAATGTGGTGACATTCATAAAAGTTTAGTTTGGAAAACGTTTTCCGCCTAAAGAAGTTTATTTTCCATTGACTATGCAAAATGTTTTTCCATTAATTTTCGTTTTTCATCATACTAAATATCAAGAAATGTGAAAAATGTTTTTTTAAAAAAAATGTTTTTTGCCAAAACAAACTGAGCGTTAGGCATTGGGCAGATCTATTTGGACAATTGATAGTTTGAGTTGTTTTTTTATTTGATTAAATAATTATCAAATATTACTTAATTAGATTAATTGACCTGACAAAAAATTATAAGAAATTAGGCTCAATTTAAATATACTATACACTTCTCATAAGTCTTATGCCACTTTTCACTTCATTCGGAATTTGAAAAATCTTTCCACTCATATGTTATTATTCACCCCAAACACAATGATATATGATTTGGCCTATTTAACCTGCTCAATAATCCCTATCAAACTACTATTTTCTTATATTACATTTAACATTGCTCTCTTCCTGTCAAATTTGATATACCAGGGAAGGTTTTATTTCTATATATATATATTTTACGTTCTTTAACGTGTGAAACCCATATTAAATTGTAATTAATCACGACAAAAAATTAAGATTTTAGCAACTAAAATTTAGAAACAAAATTATTTTTTAGGGAGATTTAATAGAAAATCATTTTTCAAGTTTTTGTATCCCAATTAGTCCGTAAGATATTATTGTATTCCGATAAGTCATATTATTTGAACATTTGATCTATAAAATCTTAATTATCATATTTAAGGTATTTTATGGATATTTCTACCCTTACAAATATTTTTTGAACGGTTAGCAATTTGGTGATGTGAATATTCATATTTTACAATGTGAATATTCACATTGACGGTGTGAACATTCACATTGTAAAACATTCACACCGTAAATGTGAATAATATTAGGGGAATTTTAGTAACTATGTCCCTCATAGGACTTATCGGGATATAAGAAAATAATATGGATTAAATGGAACATAAGTAGGTAAAAAGGGATTTATGAAAAAGTGTCCCTATGTTTTATGGACCAAATATTTTTGTTGCGAAAAGTGTAGTTATTATATTTTTAGTAACAAAAATTGGACATTAGTAATGAATTATTATGTTTTTGGGACCAAATTTTTTGTCTAAAAAAATAAACCATTTTGAGACCAAATTATTTTGTCTCTAAAAGTGTATTTATTAGTGACATTTTCAAAATTTTGTCGCTAAAAGCTTTTTTTTTTTTAAACTTTTCATGACGACCTTTTAGCGATTATCCTCACGACAATAGAAATTGATCTCTAAATGTCTTTTATAATAAAATTTTTACTTTTAAAGATAGATTTAATTTCTAAAACCCTTATAAGTTATAGTAAATCAACAATGCTAAATACCATGAGATGTTGTGTATCAAAAAACTTTACCAATGGAACAAGACAAGCGACCAGCTACCTAGTGTGCTTGCGATTCGTCATTTACCGGAAGAACACCATAAACAATGTTGGTATTATTATGGAACTATCAGTTGTTTTCTCACATTAAGTGGGTTTTGTTAAAAACATATATTAACAAATAAATAAATTAAACTAAAAAAATAATAAAATTTTTATATTCAGTGGACTAGTTATTGTATAAGAAAAATAATATACCATATGTACCGTATAACTAAAAAGAGAGTATAATTTCATGCTTTCCGAGTCATAATTTAAAAATAAAAAAAGTGTCACAACTAAATATTACATGAGGTATAGCTTTGTTTCGTAATGGGCTTTTTGGCTAAATTAGCTACAAAAAGACAAAATAAGCCAAAAAGTCAATAAGACAAAATGTTACATTCAAACCATAATCATTTTACTTTTTCTCTCATAAAAGTTAAAAAAGTCAAAAAAAAAAAAGTAAACTTAAACAAATTTTTAGTCACAAACTTAAATAGTCAAAAAATCAAAAAGCCAACTAAAAAAACATATTGCCAAATGACAACTAAATAGATCATGAGTCATACCTAAAATAATGTCCTAATTAAGGAAGAAAATTGGACATACATAAAAAAATAAAAAAATAAAATAAAAAAGGCATAACTAAGGGTATACATCATATGCCCCTTTCAAATGGTGTGCATAGTAGAATTTCTCTTTGTTGAAATGTCAAATTTTAAGATATTAAATTGCCACATAAACGTTCAAAAAAATTTGACACGTCCATGATCTGAGTCGAAATGTTACACTTTGAGGCTCCTTATCTTATGTTTTTAGTCTTTGAGCTTATGATATTTGATACAATAAAGTATTTTTCATCCTTTTCAAGTTAATATCACTCCAAAGACAAAAGGGTCGCAAAAAGAGGCAAAAAGAACAAAAAATCCGTTATTGAGTAAATCAACACGAGCAGAATTCACCAATCCGCACGAGCGGATTTCCTTGCCAAAAATTCCTATTTGACTAGATCCGCTTGAGTGGAATTCCCAATCTGCACCAGCGGATTTGCCTCGATATGTGTGCGCATATTTTTGACTCTGATTGGATTGGAGGCTATAAAAAGAGATTTTGGGGACCTGTTTTGGGATCTAAAACCCTAGAGAAGATGACTAGAAGTTAGATAAGAAGAGAAAATCATCAATCCATGGCTTTCTCTTCAACATCCGAAGTGTTCAACCTCTCCATGAGCGGCAAAGCTTTTTTTTTAGGATTGAGATGAAACTCTAATAAAGTATCATGTAATTTTGTATTTTAATTCTAATTTGTCTTTGGAATTGGATAATCATTGTATAATTGTTTTTAGATCTTTTATTGAAATAATCTTTTGATTCGATTTATGTATTCAATTTCTGTGATTGAGAATGCATGATCATACAACTATTTTACTCTCTTGTATATACAAAATGTGAGATAAGTCATGCTTAGGAGAGACGAATCGTATTGCAACCTTAGTTTAGTGTAGCCGATTTGTGTCGACTGAAGATGATTGAATATACTCATCTTCTTGATGATAATGTTCCACAATACATCATTATTATTCAGCCCATTGATTTACTAGAATTAGATATTTTAATTACATGATATAAGATTAGTAGTGGATTCGAAATTCTAAGTCTCTCTCCATATTCAGATTACTTTATTTATTTGCGCGATTATTTTAGTTTTAATTTTAATTCCCTTTAGTAAAAGACCAATTCATCCTCTCTTCTTCAAATTAAATTAAAAATTACCATTCGAATTGATACAACTCAACCCAAAGTCCTCGTGATACGATACCCAGACAATCCACTGTTCTATTGAATTTTTAACTTTTAGCGACAGTTTAAAAAATTTGTTACAAAAAATGTTACTAATTTTAAGTTTTAGCAACAATTTATAAACGTCATGACAAAAAAAGTCACTTATTGTCAATTTTTAGTGACATATGCAAAAAATTGTCACAAAAAATTATTTTTATTGATAATTTTACCAGGATTTACTTTCAATAGGGCTTGATGGGAATTAAATCTAACTATTAGGACCTATTAGTAGTTTACCCTTAACTTTATGCCTAAACTATTCAATTTTGAATCAATTTTACCTCTGCCAGCAGATGTTGTTTATAGTCAAACAAAAGTTACTAATATGGCATGAAAACTTATTTTTGTTTCTCAAACTATCTTTAAAATATCAAATAGACCCCTAGATATGTAAAAAAAAAAATTAAATTTAAATATTTAATGATAATTTTCATCTAAAAAATTAAAATTAAATGTCTAATAATAATTTTCATCATTCAATTTTGTTTCAAATCTTAGAATAAGATATTTCTCTTAGAATACGTATTTTCTAGACTTTTACCAATACAGATTTTCACCTACTACTAGTTGATTAATTCTACTGAAATTAATCTGCGATATAAGCTAATGTTGAGAGAAAAAGAGAGAATAGACTTAAAATTTTGGGCTCAATTAATTTATCTAGGGCTGACTGAAGGTAATCTGAGATTTAAAGCAATAATTTTAAATGAAGCATAATTCTTAAATAATTTTTTTGTAAATGTTTTATTTAAAAATTCTCTTACTCACCTTTTTAGATGAAAAATATTATTAGATATTTAAATTTAATTTTTTTTTATTTATATAATAGGGGTCTAATTAATATTTTGGTGATAGTTTGAGGGTAAAATGATAATTGAAAATCAATTTTGGTGGCATATCAGCAATTTTCGTTTGATTATAGATGACCATTAATATCAAGGGTTAAATTGAACTAAAATTAAATAGTTTAAATGCAAAAATAATATTATTAACAAAATAAGAATTAAATTGACTTTCAAGTAATAATTTGGACTACAAAATGAAATTTCTTTGAGCAAACTGCATAGGAACCAAAAAGCACATTTCATTAACCTCCATAGTGTTAGGTTTTTGTAATTGGCAATCTTGTTTCATAAAACTCATTTCAGTTGTAATTTTATTCACTTTTATGTTTCAGTGAGGATATGAGTGTTTAGATGCGAATCCAACCCGAATTATGCCTATGCAGAGGAGTTTGTGCTCTTGAGGCTTTCATATTTGTCACTTCGCTGACTATGTACGCGAATCGAGCAGTGAATGGCATCATCCAGCACTTTTGCAGAGTGCCTGGACTTCCGGAAAGCAAGTTTTACCACTCGAGCGGTGAAAGTTACGGTTAAGAGATCAGCTTATATGTTTTGCATCACATTTACTCACACTGTTCGAGTGGTGAAGTGTGCGCTCTAGCGGCCTTTGCGAGTGGTGAAAGTTGTGCTCGAGCGGTCGGCCTATATGTTTTGCACCGTCTTTATTTACATTGCTTGAGCGGTGAAGTGTGCAGTCGAGTGGTTTTCGCGATCCTGTTTTCTAAAAAATGCCATGTTCACTGTTTTTAGGATTTAAGCTGTTCAAATTTTGGGAGAGCAGAGCTACCAAGGGTTTTCTGTATTGGAGGCTATTATTGTAAGTGTTTTATTGATGATTTGAGAGTGATCGATGGATCTACGAGTTTCATATTGACATTATCAAGGGGTTGTTTTTATTCTTTTATTTACAAGAGAAAGAGGTGTTCTTCGATGGATCCCAGGGGAACTTGGGCTTGAAGTTTTGGTAGATTCCAGAGTGGTTCATCACCGTGGATTCGACATCAGCGTTGTGGATTCAACGTCGGGCAAGACATTTCTGAGGTGAAGATGGTGGTGGAAGAGACGCATTGGGGTCGGTTCAATTCGAGCATGGATTCACTAGGTAATTGAGAGTACTTATAGCTAATTCCTTTTTTATCTTCTTAGTGAATTATTTTGTGATTTGGCCCGTGTTTTTTATTTTTTTATTTTTATCACAATTGGAGGGTGCCTCAATTGTGATTTTTTTCACGTTAAATCATTGTGCCAATTTGTCCTGAATGTTTGATTGTGATTGTTATTTATTGTTTTAACTTGAAACATAATCACAAATCAACATATTTGAAATTTTATAGCATACCCCTTATTGAAGAGACATTACAGCCTGAGGCTAAGGCGGAGATACATGCTTCTTCTATAGCGATTCTGGTTGGACCCGACTCATTTAATGCTTTTGAATCTGGGGAACCATATTTGTGATGGTTTTTCTTTTCTCTTTATGTTTGGTTTTGGCTTCAGGGGTTGAAACCATCCATGTTGGTGCCAACACTACCTCTTTTTCTTTGTCTTGTTCTGGTCCGAGGGTCGACACCAGCTTTGATGGTGTCGACACTATCTTGCTGCTGGGTTCCTAGATCACTATTGAAATTTAGGGTCGACAATAGTCTTTGGTAGTGTCGACACTTGCATTTTCTTGTTGGCCTTTGGGGTTGACACCAGTCTGGGAGGTGTCAACCCATGTCTATTGCAAGATCTAGGTTTATCTACTGAAATTTAGTATCGACACCTCTGGTTTGAGGGTCGACACATTGTCTGCTGCCAAACACAAGTGTCTCAGCTTTTCTTCTTGAGGGTGGACACCACTGTTGCGAGGGTCGACGCTTGTGACTCTTTTTCTAGATTTTGCTTTGCTTGGGCCCTACTTTTTAAGGATTTTTGACTTATTCTTTTCATTTGACTTTGGAGCTACTATTCTATGAATACCTGGCCATTATAAATAGACCCAAAGATAGTTCTCTCTCATTAGTTGCTTTCCTTTTTCCCCTCTCACTCGTAACTCTCTCTCTCTCTCTCTCTCTCTCTCTCTATCTTTCTCTCAGTTAAATCCTTAGATCTACTCACCTAGAGCTGTCTTCTCACCTTGATCTTTTGAGACAAAGTGTAGATCAAGTCAAGGGCTTCATTTTTATCTGAGTGGTTCGTGATTTTCATTGACATCGAGTTTTTCTAGTTCTTATCTGTCACCCTTCTAAGCTTGAGGTAGGGATTCTTCACACCTCCTTATGGGTTTTAACTTAGATATTTGTTTTATAAAGCCACCTTATGAAAGAAATGACTTTTGAACAAATCTTGGATTTTGGTTCGAAATTAAAAAGGAGGGGTTTTCAAATGGTTTCATGGAAATGATTGTCGGATTGGAAATGAGGGGTAGAGGTAACAAAATGGTTGATTTTGATATTTGGAATTAGTTTTGGAAGAAAGGGGGGGGGTTTGCCCTAAATGTTGATTTTGTATAAATAATGGTATTGATCTTGAAAACATATAATTTAATTGTTATTGAAGAAGAGGGTGGAGTTGGTTATGTATTATCACTCACAACTTGGAATTTGAAAGGTTTATCTTTATGGAAATTATTTTTTTATCTGTTTAGAGATATTTGTTTTGGGCTGTCGGTGGAGGATAGATATAGTTGTTGTAGAAATTGCATGAGAACTATGAGAATAAAAACTATTTCTCATTCATCCACATCGAGCATTGCCACATGTGTACATGTTTGAAATATGTATATTGTTTTTAGAGATGGTGAATGCTCGGTGAATCTGGGTAGGGGGTGTGATACCCCTGTTCTGTATTATGCTAATTGGTCCTTAACATGAGTATCATTATGTGTTTGATATGATTCTGTGTGCCATTATGTGAAAATATGTGGTTTTGAATTTCTATCTGTTCACCGTAGGAATATCTGTTTGATTATCTACTTTGGAAATTAAATTGGAGGCCTTATCGGCCACAGAACCCGAAATTGATTACGCTATTGTGATTGGCATAATTTTTAGAGTCTACGGTGAAATTTAATTGAAAATTGATTCAGGTCAGATTAAATTGATTAAATTAAGGAGCTAGTGCTCAAATTATTTAATCTTATATAATATGACTAAGGGAGCTTCTTATTAAGGGCATTATACACTCAATGCTCCTTTTTATATTCATTTGGGCTGATTTCAACTCTTAGAAAAAGAGAGGGCCGGCTAGAGAGAGAAAGGGAGAGGGTTGTGCAATTTTTGGCTCAAAGCTTGGAGAATTTGAAGGCCAATTCAAGATTTGACCGTAGTTTGTGGAGATTAAAGCCTCCAGGCAGGTAATTCATGGATTTTAAAGTGTAATTTTGTGAATTGAAGGTTGAATAATGATTAAGGACATAAAATGTGTTCATCATGATGAAAGTAAGTTGGTCTTGTTGAAATTGAAGTCAATAGAGACATGCATGTGAAGAATTGCTTTGAATTTGCATGTTTGAGCACAAATGTATGATTCATGTAAGTTTTTAGTTGAAGCTCATGTTTTTGACTACCTCTTTATCACATAAGTTGGGAATGAGGGTTATATGTCACATACATGTACAATCCATGCGGATAGAAGTTTGAATGTTTGAATTTGGCATGTTAGTGAGGAGTTTGGAATAATATGGGACATGCATGTGTTTGATTCATGAAATTGAGCATCATTGTGTTGTAATTTGGTGTTGGTACCATGTTAGTACATGTATATGTGAAATTTGAGCCATAATATGCAAGGAATGTTGGTTGAATATTGAGTTGGAGCTCAAGAACAAGTCCTGGAATTTCTAGAATTTTGGATGTTCGCTCGAGCGTGGAAGGCTCCGCTCGAGCGGGAAATTCGTGCTCCCAGTATTTTTGTAGATATGGATGTCCGCTCGAGCGGGGAAGTTCATGCCCGAGTGGGGAGCCATGTAGAGAGGCCTTCCGCTCGAGCGCCATAATGCACACTCAAGTGTAAATATGACATAACCAGTACTTTTGCAGGCCTTAAGGGTCTGCTCGAGCGGGGAAGTCCACGCTCGAGCGGGGACCCTATTTTATGAGATTTCGAAAATGCATTCTGTGTTTTGTTTTTCTGTTCCCTTTCACTTCTAAGCACTCTTAGGCATACATTGAGCATTGTAATTGCATTAAAGAGATAAGAATGAAGCCTAAAGAGGAATATGTGAATTAAAGAACAGATTGAATTATTTGTGACCCATATGTGTTATGTGATGTGTAGGGTCAAGCTCCAGGGCAAATCCACAAGCCGATCACTGTGAGTAATATCTGAAATATGTTGTTGTCAATTGCTTACTTCTATGTAAGTTTGGTAAAGTTCGTTAATTTGAATGATATGACAAGTTTGAAAGGCTTAAATGCTAGTTTGATATGACAAGTTTGAAAGGCTTAAATGCCAAGTTGACATGACAAGTTTGAAAGGCTTAAATGCCAAGTTGACATGACAAGTTTGAAAGGCTTAAATGCCATCTTGATATGACAAGTTTGAAAGGCTTAAATGCCAGTTTGACATGACAAGTTTGAAAGGCTTAAATACCATTTTGATATGAAAGTTTGAAAGGCCTAAATGCCAGTTTGATATGAAAGTTTGAAAGGCCTAAAGGCTAGTTCGATATGAAAGTTTGAAAGGCCTAAAGGCTAGTTTGGCACGAAAGTGTGAATGGACCGGAGGTCGTTTTGACATGAATGAATGGGTCGAAGGCTGTTTTGACATGAATGAATGGGCCAGAGGTCGTTCTGTCATGAATGAAAATCTGAATGGGCCAAAGGCCAGTTTGTTATGGAAAGATAAATGGGCGAAAGGCCAGTATGTTTGGAACCACAACCACTTGAATTAATTTGTATATATGTTAAATAGAAATATGAATTGGGCCCAGGGCCATTTGAAGCATGTTGTTGTTCATATCGTTTGTATAACTTCTGCATTGATATTATTCACTGGGCTATCGCTGACGCTCATTCATGTGTTTGTAGGTGAGCCAAGAGAAGTCCAAACCCAGCCCCAGTGAAGCCTGTGAGGAACAACAAAGGTCTTGGGAGAGCCAGCCCTTGTGTCTCACGCACGAGACCCGTTTTCGCCCTTTTGTTATGTATTTATTTTGTTATGTTGGCGAGGTTTTTGAATACGTCTGTATATAGTTTTCATGGGTTAACTTAGTTTGGATGATCCTGTCTGTATAGAATCTTATGTCACTATACTTCTGTTGTGAGTTATTAACATATGCATGTATTGAATGTTACGATGTGCATGTAAGCACGGCTTTATGGACAAAGTTTTGAATTGCTTCCGTTTGGCCCCCATTAACTCTGTTAAAATACGTTTGGTTCATTGTGAGGTCGCAGGTAATCTCATGATTACTGGCCGGTTATGTACTTAACCCACGGGGGCGGGTTCGGGTCATGACAGAGTGGTATCAGAGCACGAGTTAATAACTCACACACTTGTCCAAAAGAGCAGTAAGCGTCTAGAAAAGATCTAGGATGCATTCATGTGATAAGTATGAATTTGAAAGCATTGAGTATGTGCTTCACTGTTTTAATATGAATAGCTATGTGTTATAAGTTTGTGATTTGCTTGCATTGCAAATTATTCGAATATGTATGCTCTTTAGTATATGCATACTTGTGAAATTTTTGTATAAAGTATAATGCAAGTTTAATCAAATGGTGAGAACATATGATTATATGAGATATGAATTGTTACACTAATGTGTACAACAAGTTCGTTTTGTTATAATGCACATACATGAACATATGAACCATGAAAAGTTTCCTATGTGCATTCGATTCTGCCAATGGGTGTCTATGTGAAATATGAACATGATTTGAGTACATAATTGCTTAGAAAATGTTCAACATGCAATATCTGATAAGTATGCAATCATCTGCTACGTATGTGATTAATTGTGTCTCGACGATACATAAAATGAGAATGTAACAATGTGTCTATGTGCGAATGTACCCATGTGTATCTGTGTTTATTCCTGCATTAGGCATCCCAGTATTTGGCAGGGCTTAATAAGAATTTGTGTAGAACATGGATAAAGTAAGGGCATACGAGTTGGCGGACTCTTCCACAGCCCGACTTGATAGACTGGAAGGAATAGTACAAGAGATGGTAGATATCTTAAGACAACAACGTCAGTTGCCACTACAGCAAGAACCTTTGCCACCGTCAGTGTAAGAAACACCGAGAAGTTTGTTATCGAATTTCTGGGGCTCGTTATAGATGTGGTAAAATGGACCATATGGTAAAGAACTGTCCCCGAGTTGAACAAATGTGAATAAACCTTCTGCCTCAGCTGAATTCGTACCAATGGTAGGAATTGCTAATCGAGATAGAGTAATTGCACTCGTCCTAGAAAGCACTCGGAATACTGCAACCGTTATCCCAGGTATTTATATTGTTTATAAACAAATGCCTATGTGTCGATTAGTTCTGAATTAGTACATGTGTACATTTTTGCTGGGGATATTATTTGATTCGGATTGACATATTCTTTCGTATCTGCTGCATGTGTATCTAGATTGGTTAGACCTACAAGATCGAGACCATATTCATTGAATGTATATGCTCCATCGGGAAAATTTGCGAAATACGTATTGGGATATTGATTGACTTTGTACATGTACATATATATGTCCGAACCTATGCTCAGGGTGATTTGTTATATTACTGTCTTCCATGACTAAACCACTGGAATTATAACTCCGTGATTGTGTGACTGAGTTGAGCACCCCAAATAATGAACTCTATAAATTGCGAGATCGTGTATTATGATTGGTAGAAAATTGAGCTTGACTCGTAAACCTATGCTTTTGTGATTGATTTGGAACTTTTGCGTAGCAATCCTATACTATGTGTAACCGACGAACCTTGTCTAATGTGTTATCGTGCGCCGTATATTTGCATATAAGACTTGTTTGGGAACTACTATGTTGATTATGGTGCATACCTCTTGATCTGAATTATTGCACACTTATGCAACCACCCCCGAATTTATGTAGACAATGCCATATTGTACATGACTTGAAATACTTTGATATGAACAGTTGTGGTGAATGACTCTGATATGATTTTGAGAACTGATGAACTTAGGACAGTTGTGAAACTATCAGCCATGTTTCTAAACAAACACAGTGAGCCTTACAGAACCGAATGTACCCTATTTGAGAAAACTTTTATCTGATTCGATCCAATAGAACCTTTGTCTGATTCGGCCTGATAGAACCCTGGTTTGATATAACTTGATGGGACCTCTGTTTGATTTACTTTGACAAGACCTTTGCTTGGATTGATTTGATAAGATCCTCTATCTAATTTAATTTTGTTAAAGTGGGATTAAGAATTGCTTATGAACCAATGGCCAGATTATTCTTGGCAGAAAAAATGATAGACCCAAAACTTGAATCCGTTTGGAATACTTGACTTATTTGAAAGACCTTTTGTGGGCTATCAACAGATTGATCTGACCACGAACACCATTGAGAACCAACCTCCAACCATTGAGGACATATGTCTTATAAATAAACTGAATTGTGCAAATCTTGTGATTGGGTGTCTTAAGGAACGATGCTTCTATATTACCATATTCTTGCTTATTTGACGCTATGGAAGTTGATGACAACAGATTGATTTGATTGTGAACAATACTGAACATTTGTCCTCGGCTAATCAGAATATGTTTCATATGTCTGCCTCAGTGTTATCGGATTTTGGGAAATCAGGTTATGGTGAGTGGTATTGTGTTTGTTTTGATGACATTCCTAAGACATCCTTTCGTGCTAGGGGACGTTAAGTCTATGTAGCACCTTGTTGAGATATCTCTTTTGCCACCAACGGTCTTGTATGGGTGGGTTTGTCTAATCGATCTTGGGTCGGCCACCGACGGTCTTGAACGGGTGTGCTTTGATTCTGAGACAATTATTTCTTTGTTTTGTCCAGAATGTCATCCTTTGGTATTATGTAGATGTTATTAACATCCAAGAAGCTTTTAAAAACCCTGATTGTCCGAAAATGTGTGAACTTAGTACGCCCTGTGTAAGTAACTGCTCAGTGCCATTATATTCTGCAATTGGGGCTCTGAGGATGTGTAAATTGTGTTTGAGATGTGATTGGCTGTTTTTGATATTATCTTTGACGTCATGGGGATTAATATATGAATTGCCTTCTGCTTTTGGCGACTATGAGATAGTGTGGAAAGACTCGATGGAACAGGGAATTGAGTGTTGAACCGAATTGTAAACTGTTGAATGAATTGAGAACACGTGTATTCTGTTAGACGTCAACTGCCTCAGTGTTATTGTGCTTTACAATTGGTACTATGGGGATATATGAGCTACGTATGTCGTCTGATTGATCGCTTCGTCGTTATCTTTGTTGACACAGGAATCAGTGTCTGGATCCACTTTATGTTCCTGAAGACTTTTGATTGACCTTGGATAACTGTGACGAGTCGCTAAATTAAGTACTGAATTGGATTGTGAATTGCGAAATTATTGAAGAATGGATTGAACTTCTGTGATAAAGTTAGCTGACGTTTGAAATAAATATGTTGGCGACCTATTATGAAGAAGGAAATTGTTGAATTGTGTCTGAATGTTTTTAGTGCCAACAAATCAAAGTTGAATATCAGATATTGGCGGAACTACTTCAATCTCTCTTTATTTCGGAATGGAAATAGGGATATGTGACTACGAAGTTCATTGTGAGGCTACCTTGTGCACCCAAGATATAAGTCCCGTTTGGGTTATTGTGTGTAGAATTAATAATTTTGCTCATTTTCTCCCTGTAAAATTTTTGTATGATGCTTGTAGACTACCCACTGTTTACATTGACAAGATTGTTTGTTTGCATGGGGTCCTAGTATCTATTGTTTTAGACAGAAATTCTAGAATGTGTTTGAATTCTGACAAGCCTTTAAGAGGCAATGGGAACTGAATTGTGAGTCAGCACTGTTTTCCATCCACAAATTGATGTATAATTAGAAAGAACTTCTCAGATTTTGGAAGGAATGCTCTGAAGATATGCATTAGATTTTTTAGAGAAGTTGGAAAAATCTATCCATCGTTGGCAAAC
Organism: Camellia granthamiana; assembly: GCA_036172215.1. NCBI lineage: Eukaryota > Viridiplantae > Streptophyta > Magnoliopsida > Ericales > Theaceae > Camellia > Camellia granthamiana. The sequence goes on along the minus strand of CM069906.1, from coordinate 21,622,372 downwards.
TCTGCTTGCAACAACAGCTCACACTCTAGTTTCGGCATGGCACCATACAAGCCTTGTATGGCGAAAAAGGTAAGTCTCGGACTGATTGAGAATAGAGTGTTGCTTGATTTTGAGACTAAGTGAATGACCGTCAAGAAGGATTGGAACCGTTGAATGAAAAGTGTTCCGAATTGTTTCGACTAAAGGTAAAATAAGTTTGGAGGACCAAACTTCCTAAAGGGGGGAAGACTGTGATACTCCTGTTCTGTATTATGCTAATTGGTCCTTAACATGAGTATGATTATGTGTTTGATATGATTCTGTGGGCCATTATGTGAAAATATGTGGTTTTGAATTTCTATCTGTTCACCGTAGGAATATCTGTTTGATTGTCTACTTTGGAAATTAAATTGGAGGCCTTATCGGCCACAGAACTTGAAATTCATTATGCCATTGTGATTGGCATAATTTTTAGAGCCTATGGTGAAATTTAATTGAAAATTGATTGGGGTCAGATTAAATTGATTAAATTAAGGAGCTAGTGCTCAAATTATTTAATCTTAAATAATATGACTAAGGGAGCTTCTTATTAAGGGCATTATACACTCAATGCTCCTTTTTATATTCATTTGGGCTGATTTCAACTCTTAGAAAAAGAGAGGGCCGGCTAGAGAGAGAAAGGGAGAGGGTTGTGCAATTTTTGGCTCAAAGCTTGGAGAATTTGAAGGCCAATTCAAGATTTGACCGTAGTTTGTGGAGATTAAAGCCTCCAGGTAGGTAATTCATGGATTTTAAAGTGTAATTTTGTGAATTGAAGGCTGAATAATGATTAAGGACATAAAATGTGTTCATCATGACGAAAGTAAGTTGGTCTTGTTGAAATTGAAGTCAATAGAGGCATGCATGTGAATAATTGCTTTGAATTTGCATGTTTGAGCACAAATGTATGATTCATGTAAGTTTTTAGTTGAAGCTCATGTTTTTGACTACCTCTTTATCACATAAGTTGGGAATGAGGGTTATATGTCACATGCATGTACAATCCATGGGGATAGAAGTTTGAATGTTTGAATTTGGCATGTTAGTGAGGAGTTTGGAATAATATGGGACATGCATGTGTTTGATTCATGAAATTGAGCATCATTGTGTTGTAATTTGGTGTTGGTACCATGTTAGTACATGTATATGTGAAATTTGAGCCATAATATGCTAGGAATGTTGGTTGAATATCGAGTTGGAGCTCAAGAACAAGTTTTGGAATTTCCAGAATTTTGGATGTCCGCTCAAGCGTGGAAGGCTCCGCTCGAGTGGGAAATTCGTGCTCCCAGTATTTTTGCAGACATGGATGTCCGCTCGAGCGGGGAAGTTCATGCCCGAGTGGGGAGCCATGTAGAGAGGCCTTCCGCTCGAGCGCCATAATGCACGCTCAAGTGTAAATATGACATAACCAGTACTTTTGCAGGCCTTAAGGGTCCGCTCGAGCGGGGACCCTGTTTTATGAGATTTTGAAAATACATTCTGTGTTCTGTTTTTCCGTTCCCTTTCACTTCTAAGCACTCTTAGGCATACATTAAGCATTGTAATTGCATTAAAGAGATAAGAATGAAGCCTAAAGAGGAATATGTGAATTAAAGAACGGATTGAATTATTTGTGACCCATATGTGTTATGTGATGTGTAGGGTCAAGCTCCAGGGCAAATCCACAAGCCGATCACTATGAGTAATATTTGAAATATGTTGTTGTCAATTGCTTACTTCTATGTAAGTTTGGTAAAGTTCGTTAATTTGAATGATATGACAAGTTTAAAAGGCTTAAATGCCAGTTTGATATGCCAAGTTTGAAAGGCTTAAATGCCAGTTTGATATGCCAAGTTTGAAAGGCTTAAATGCCAGTTTGATATGACAAGTTTGAAAGGCTTAAATGCCAGCTTGATATGACAAGTTTGAAAGGCTTAAATGCCAGTTTGATATGACAAGTTTGAAAGGCTTAAATGCCAGTTTGATATGAAAGTTTGAAAGGCCTAAAGGCCAGTTTGATATGAAAGTTTGAAAGGCCTAAAGGCCCGTTCGATATGAAAGTTTGAAAGGCCTAAAGGCCAGTTCGATATGAAAGTTTGAAAGGCCAGTTTGGCATGAAAGTGTGAATGGACCGGAGGTCGTTTTGACATGAATGAATGGGCCGAAGACCATTTTGACATGAATGAATGGGCCAGAGGCCGTTTTGTCATGAATGAAAATCTGAATGGGCCAAAGGCCAGTTTGTTATGGAAAGATAAATGGGCGAAAGGCCAGTATGTTTGGAACCACAACCACTTGAATTAATTTGTATATATGTTAAATAGAAATATGAATTGGGCCCAGGGCCATTTGAAGCATGTTGTTGTTCATATCGTTTGTATAACTTCTGCATTGATATTATTCACTGGGCTATCGCTGACGCTCATTCATGTGTTTGTAGGTGAGCCAAGAGAAGTCCAAACCCAGCCCCAGTGAAGCCTGTGAGGAACAACAAAGGTCTTGGGAGAGCCAGCCCTTGTGTTTCACGCACGAGACCCGTCTTCGCCCTTTTGTTATGTATTTATTTTGTCATGTTGGCGAAGTTTTTGAATACGTCTGAATATAGTTTTCATGGGTTGACTTAGTTTGGATGATCCTGTCTGTATAGAATCTTATGTCACTATACTTCTGTTGTGAGTTATTAACATATGTATGTATTGAATGTTACGATGTGCATGTAAGCACGACTCTATGGACAAAGTTTTGAATTGCTTCCGTTTGGCCCGCATTAACTCTGTTAAAATACGTTTGGTTCATTGTGAGGCCGTAGGTAATCTCATGATTACTGGCCGGTTATGTCCTTAACCCACGGGGGCGGGTTTGGGTCATGACAGGGGGTGTGGTTACTATGATAAGTTGGCCTATGTGTCTTTGGTGAAAGACCAGAAACCCGCGCGGATAAGTGTCGAGCTTTCCGGTTAATACCGGTAAAAATTACAAAAGAGTAGTGCATGTATAGCCTGTTAGAAGACACGTACCTAGAGATTCTTAGAGTTGTATTCACAATCCAGTTTTCTACAAAAAAGGAAAATGTTTCATGAATGGTAACATAAACCTGGCATGGCATGATTTGAAAGAGATATAAAATGCTTTGCTATGAGCATTGCATGTGTATTTTACCCTTATAGCTTTGTTAAGATTCATATGTTATGTTGACTTATTTCTACTGGGCTTTGGCTCACCATATGTGGGAAAAACATTTCAGATGCTAATGATATGCCTCCGCCAAGGCAATAGCTTGGGAGGACATGGAGCAAAAGCTTTATTTTGTGTAATTGTGTAATCGTTTTGTACAAGCCAAACAGTTTTATATGTATTGGGATTTAAATCCATTTTTGTTGTAACCAAGTACTAACTTGGAAAGTTGTAAGCCTCTAGGGCATTCTCTTAATTGGTTATCTTTCATTTTGTTTCCTTACCTTGTAACACATGTTATAGATTCAGAGTTAGACTTATGAATGTATATCTGCATGTGTTGCTCTTTTGTACAAGAAATTGGAATTAATGGAAGTTAATTATTTCATCTTATGTCATCTTTTAATTAATATTATGGATGGGTTGTTGAATTTATTTCTGGGTTTTACATCTTCCATCTTAATGGTTTAACCTCTTCGGAGGTTCATTATCAAGGCATTACATCTCTTTTATGCTAAGCACAATCTCTCGTTTGATACCTCTCTTTGTCACCACTACGTTACTTCTAAGGGACTAACTCTGTAGTTGTACCCTTGGAAATCACCAAGGAAAGTGTCATTATAGCTTATTTTCAAGTTTGCATTTAGAGTCATTATCACTCATTTTGGGTTTGATTAGTCATTATCGCTCTCTTTGAGTTTGACTAGTCATTATCACTTATTTTGGGTTTGACTTGGAATTCATTATTGCTTGTAAATGAGTTTGACTCTTCCTTTGTAATTTTTCCTGTAGAAAAGGGCTTGACATGCTCATTTCTCGAGTCAAGTCATGCTTGATACTCTTTATCACTTTTTGAACTTAATGGACGTAATTATCACTTTTGGACAAAAATGAATAAAAGATAATAAATGGGCATGTAATGTACAAAAAGGCTAATAAAATTGTAGTAAAAGTGGTAGAAAAGGTAATGAATTTGAGTTGGGTTCAATCAGATGTTATATTGAATCTATTGCGTCTTAGCTCATTACATACTCTTTAGTGATGTTCAATGATTCAAGAAGCAATGTCTACCCCTTCCCTTGAGGTAACTCCATGATAGAGAGGAGGTGTTGTTGGTCTTTCATTTTCTTTTATTGAACTTTTGTCCTATTGGTTCATAGATCATCACGCAACAAATTTGCGATAATTGATGATTTGTGAATCGAAGCTACTCTTCCCTTGATCATCTTTATGATAATGAAGGGCAGAGAGGATAAATATCCCCTGGAAACACTCTGTTTTTGCTCTGTTTCAGCTCTGTGGCAGCAGGGCCTTTTCCAAAAACGGTGGCTGGCCGCCCACCATTTTATCCGGCCGGCCACTTTCCAAGGCCGATCGGTCACCTTTTTTTGTATAGGTAATGGCATTTTTGTAGCAGAACAGAGCAGAATCTGAGACCAAAATAGAAAAATTTTCTAACTGCGAATAGAACAGATTCTAGCAGCAAATAGAGAGGTTTCCGGAAGGATGTTCTCAGTTATGTGCGTGTGGCTCCTTGCTTCCCATTCCATTAAATTAGCGCGTTAATATTAGTATGTTGTAATGAATTAGTTGGCTACATTTGAATTTGTAATAGCTTGTTAATTTAGTTAATTCATTTGGTGTTTGTAAGTTAATTAGGACATTCATTCGGACCCTCTTGAGCGAGGGCAAATTTGTAACACTTGTAATATTTTGTATGCCTTCCAACCCCCATTTCTTTTTTCTTTTTATTTACATGCTTATCATGGTAGCATCATATTTTGGTTTCATATCATTACCATGTTTGCATGCATTGAGTTCGGTTCATCATTCTAACATTGTTGTCATTTCCTACTTATATGTGCACTACCGCATGCTTTGAGTTAATCCATATGTCATGTTAAAAAGCCAAATCTGATAATTGCATTTTGTATGTGTTGCATTAATCACTTTGCATATTAGAGCATGTATTTTTCCAATTATTTCCTTTCCTTTGGCTTGCCTCGGTTGAGTATTAGGTGAGCATTTCTTGCTTTAGCATATTGTATATGTGTTCATGTTGCCATATCAAGCATATTACCATGAGGCTAAGTGCCTATTTGATATACCTTTTGAATACTTGTGGATGAAGGCTATTTTGCTTAAGTTGTGATGATTTTGATTAATGTACATATGAGCTTTCTTTTTCAAGTAGCACATATTCAAAACTCTTTTCAAACAAACATGAAATCAAAGCATTTCAAAGTGGGTGACATAGTCTATACTTGTGTGCCTCACATAGTAAGTTAGCATAATAAATCAGAATAAGAGCATATAATGTATATAAAAATCACATCATGATTAGTAGAGGCTGATCTTTGATCGGATGAGGGGGGTGCTCGATTCATGACCTTCCTCTCTCATACCTAAGTTCTGGAGCCAAGACACTTTGGTTATGACGGATAAGTGGCCTTTGGCACGAGTCATGGGTTTCCTAAATTTCTCAAAAATATTTAGGTTCCGACTCTGAAATTTGGCGATGCAGTCCATTTCTGGCATATCTGATGATTAATGGATTTTCTAATATTTGTTGAATTTGGACTCTCATTTTTTTAATCTATTTTACATTGCACTTGTGAAACCAGATTCAGAACCACGAGAGTTCGAACTGTAGGGCTATCGTATCCAAGGAGACTAAACCCCTCCGAGGATCATGAAAAGCCAGCTACCGTGGGTTTTTGCCCTAAATGTTGATTTTGTATAAATAATGGTATTGATGTTGGAAACATAGAATTTAATTGTTATTGATGAAGATGGTAGAGATAGGTATGTATTACCACTCACATCTTGGAATTTGGAAGATTTATCTTTATGGAAATTATTTTGTTTTATCTGCTTAGCGATATTTGTTTTGGGCTATTGGTAGATGATAGCTATGATTGTGATAGAAATTGCATGAGAACTAGGAAAGTAAAAACCATTTCTCATTCATCTGCATCGAGCATTGTCATATGTTTTCACATTTGAAATATGTATATTGTTTTGAGAGATGGTGAATACTTGGTGAATCTGGGTGGGGGGTGTGGTTACTATGATAAGTTGGCCTATGTGTCCTTGATGAAAGACTAGAAACCTGTGCGGATAGGCGTCGAACTTTCCGGTTAATACCGGTAAAAATGACAAAAGAGTAGTGCTTGTGTAGCCTACTAGCAGACACGTACCTAGAGATTCATAGAGTTGTATTCACAATCTGGTTTTCTTCAAAAAAGGAAAATGTTTCATGAATGGTAACATAAACTTGGCATGGCATGATTTGAAAGAGATATGAAATGTTTTGTCATGAGCATTGCATGTGCATTTTACCTTTATAGCTTTGTTAAGATTCATATGTTGTGTTGGATTATTTCTACTGGGCTTTGGCTCACCATATGTGGGAAAAACATTTCAGGTGCTGATGATATGCCTCCTTTAAGGCAATAGCTTGGGAGGATATGAAGCAAGAGCTTCATTTTGTTTAATTATGTAATCATTTTGTACAAGCCAAGGGCTTTTTATATGTATTGGGATTTAAATCCATTTTTGTTGTAACCAAGTACTAACTTGGAAAGTTGTAAGCCTCTAGGGCATTCTCTTAATTGGTTATCTTTCCTTTTGTTTCCTTACCTTGTAACACATGCTATAGATTCAAAGTTAAACTTATGAATGTATATCTGCATGTATTACTCTTTTGTACAAGAAATTGGAATTAATGGAAATTAATTATTTCATCTTATGTCATCTTTTAATTAATATTGTGGACGGGTTGTTATATTTATTTCGGGGCATTACAACTTGGTATCAGAGCATATCGGTTTTGAATACTTTGGGTACGTGGGAAGTGGTTTTTACCACAGTGGGTTTATCTCGCTTGATAGAGATATTTGTGTGTATAGTATGGTTATGTGATAACATGCTTATGTGACTATATGGGTATGAAATTTAATTTCTAAGATATTGATTGAGTCTATGGGTTTCTAGAAGTCTTGTTAGCAAAGCACTTGATCACTGCTATTTCTAACTAGAATTTTGGCAACGCCGTGGGACGATCCTTATCTAGAAAGGAAGTTCGCATGTGTTTATGTGCTTATGTGGAATGAATTAAATGTTGTCCATCGCATTAGGACGTGAGTGAGTTAGCTTCGACACATTTGTAAATGTGCTAATCTCCAATGTTATCTTCATTAGGATGTCAGGATGAGAACGTGGTGGTGGTAGGAGTGGTAGGGCTAGAAGGCATGAGCTGCTGATACCGGATGGAATTCCAGCGCAAGAAGAAGGGATTGGTCAGGCCAATATGGCTGAAGTAGTGGATCAACAGGCCATGGGCACTTTGGCCCGTGAAATGGCTGGAGCTTTGTTGGAATCTATGGATATTCTCAGGGCTGAGAATCAAGTCCAGGCCTAGGTTGCTGAGGCAGAGCAGTCTTTCTTGAAGAGGGAGTTCTTTAAGTCTAATCCAGATGAGTTTTTGGGGGATCTGAAGGAGCCATTAAAGCAATGAATGGCTCGAGCAGATGGTGAAGACATTCGAGATGCTTGGTATCGAAGATGATGGTTTAAGGGTGACCTTGGCATCCTTCCAATTGAAGGGAGATATGGGTCAATGGTAGAAGTATGCATGTGGGCGCATTGGAGTGACTTTGGAGGATTTGGTCAATGCCTTCCAGGACAAGTTTTTACCTCCCATTGCTAAGGAGAAGTATAGAGACCAATTCTTGAAGCTCATGTAGTTTGACACACCGGTGGCCGAGTTTGAGGCTACCTTTAGCAGCTTGTTGAGGTTTACACCGGAACTCGTGGCAATTGAGGAACGTCGTTGTATCGAGTTTGAGAAGAGATTGAGGACCGAGCTCTTGTTCAAAGTAGCTAGGACAATGATTAAGGACTACGGGGGCCTTGTGGAGGTAGCGACTCATCTAGAGACCATGGTTCAAGCAGGAGAGGAGCAGATGAGGAGCTCCAGGCAGAATCAGGAGGTTCAGGGAGAGATACGGGACCATAAGAGGCAGAGGGGTTCCACTCCACAACAGTCCCAAGGAGCTCAGTCTAGGTCCACTTTTCCTGTACTGAGTTCTAGGTCAGGGAGAGGTGGACATGGAGGGATTGCCTGTTTCAAGTATGGTCAGCTGGGTCACAAGTCTATAGTTTGCCCAAAGAAGGAAGGAAGGCTACAGTCTACACCATTGATGGCTCATTCTCAGAACCAGAGTCAGGAAAAAGGGCAGCCGCCTACTTGTTATTAGTGTGGGCAGGTGGGGCATGTGAAGAGGTTTTACCCTCAATTGGGTGGCATATCTAGAGCATTTGGCTTGAGGTAGACACAGAGCCATTAGCCTGCACAGTTAGCTCAGGCCTCGAGAGCTAATTAGGGAGCCTTCTCAACTTAATCCGTGCATCAAACTTATGCTTCGAGGGGTATGTAGGTAGAGCAGGGACCTACAGGGCATGTGTATGCTGTTACCACCCCAGATCTAGTGCCAGCATCTTCATTAGTGAGAGGTAATTTCTTGTTGTGTAATTCTATTGTCAATATGTTGATTGATACAGGTGCATCTCACTCCTTTATTTTGCCTGCATTTGCATTGGCATTGGGATTAGAGTTGGCTCTGTTAGCATCTCCACTTAGTGTAGAGTCACCTCTTGGAGGTGAGATTGTGTTGGAATAGGGATGTCGAGGTTGTGAGATAGAAGTCGCCAGTCGTCGACTTCCTTTTGCATTTGTATTAGGAATGGACTAGTTGTCATCATATCGAGTTGTCATAGATTGTTATCGTCAGAGGGTTATTGTATGTACCTTGAGTGGCGATTGTTTTTATTTCTTGGGAGACCGGGCTGATAGAGTTTTGTCACTGGTGTATGATCCGTGTGGTCGAAGTGAGCTTAGTTGTCTTCTTGCAAACTTCATGGGTAGTGAGTGTGATGAAGCCCGAGTTGATTTGCCGAGGGTAGTTTTTGAATACCTAGACATTTTTCCTGAAGACCTCGCTAGTTTACCACCTTACCACGACATTGAGTTCGCTATTGACTTCGTGCTTAGCACGACACTGATTTCCATGGCACCGCATAGGTTTGTACCTGCCGAGTTGAGTGAGTTGAGGATTCAACTTCAAGAATCGTTAGATAAGGGTTTTATGCGCCCTAGTACATCACCTTGCGGAGCACCAGCTCTCTTTGCTAAAAAAAAAAGATGGCGTCATGTGACTTTGTATTGATTACTGGAAGTTGAACCGGGTAACTGTTAAGAACAAGTACCCATTGCCTCGTATAGATGACTTGTTTGACCAGTTGAGTGGGTCTTGTTGTTTTTCTAAAATAGACTTGAGATCAGGTTATCACCAGTTGAGGGCATGGGAGGAGGACATCCAGAAAACAACATTCTATATGCGGTCTGGCCATTATGATTTCTTAGTAATGCCTTTTGGGTTAACCAACGCACCGACCTTGTTTATGGAATTGATGAATAGAATCTTTTGCGAGTTCTTAAACCGCTTTGTGGTCGTCTTCGTAGGTGACATCTTGATTTACTTACCTTATGAAAAGAAACATGAGGAACACTTGTGAGTTGCGCTTGAGTTGTTTAGAGCCCGCAAGTTATATGTTCAGTTCGGGAAGTGTGAATTTTGGTTGAAATAAGTTAAGTTCTTAGGCCATATGGTATCCGGGGAAAGGGTGGCGGTAGACTCTTCTAAGATAGAAGCAATGCAAGACTAGGAGTAACCTAAGAATGCCTTTGAGATTTTTAGCTTCTTGGGGTTGGCTGAGTATTACCATTGGTTTGTGAAGGATTTTTCTAGACTAGCCTCACCTTTGACTAGATTTACGAGGAAGGGAATCAAGTTTGTACGGAGTGAGACTTGTGAAAAGTCATTCCAAGAGCTTAAGGTTAGACTTACCACGGCTCTAGTGTTGATTATTCCGGAGAGGGGCTTAGGCTATTCAATGTATTGTGATGCGTCACGGGAATGTTTGGGTTGTGTCTTGATGTAAGAAGGAAAGGTAGTAGCTTATGGCTCATGGCAGTTGAAAACCCATGAGAGGAACTATCCTACCCATGACCTAGAGCTAGCAGTTGTGATCTTTTCCTTGAAGATTTGGAGACATTACTTGTACGATGAGAAATTTGTGGTATTCTCCGATCATAAGAGTTTGAAATATCTGTTTTTGCAAAAGGATTTGAACTTGAGGCAAAGAAAGTAGA